>JBBYHM010375123.1:0-17186 GCA_038381775.1 Adansonia rubrostipa
CATCGAATTTGCTGTCATACTGCTGTATTGTATTATTCTTTTGGATCATTAATTGAAATCAAAATGTGCATACAAAAAGGTACACCAAGGGTCCAGAATTCACCCACCGAATCTGCCGCCAATTTAGGCGGTTTGCTTGAAGCACAAAAAAAAAAAAAACATACAGGTTTTTTTTTAATATATTTAAATAGCTACAAACATCAAATAGGGCAGTTGAGGGAAAATTACCTCCATAACTCAATTTTAATAGATACTAGTGTTATACTCTCGCTTTATTACGATTTTTATTTTATAAATTTTGATTATTATTAATTAAAAATTAATTATCAATTAAATTTTATAAATAATAAATGTGTATTTAAAATTAGATATGAATTTTGATTGATTCAAAGTTATCGATCTTAATTATTTATTTAAATTTGATATAAATTTTAAATCGATCCATGAGTCAAAGTATGGATCAACAACTTTAAATGCATCATTTAAAAACAAAATTAAAATAATTATTAAAATAAATATTTTTAAACTTTTTCATTAGCCGACTTGCGTATCAATCTTAAATTAACCTTCAAGTTATCATGTCTATTAATCCCTTTAAATAAACTTCTAAAATTAAAATAAAAATAATTAATAAAAATAAATTTTTATTTTTTTTTTTTAATAAATTTGGTATGGATTCTAAATTGATCTGTGAGTTAATGTGCGGATCAATTTTTTAAACACATTATTTAAAAATAAAAATAATTAATAAGATAAAAATTTCTTATCCAAGAAGTCGACACCCACTGTTTGTTTTTTAAGAAAGAAAAATAGCAAGCAGCAAATAAAAATAAAAGTAAAAAAATAATTATAATCTCCTGATTAATAATTCTAATAATTATTATTTCCTTTATTGAAATTATTTTTTTCTATTTCACTCTTTTTTAATAATTTTAATAATAGTTGCTAGACAAAAATAGCCTTAGAAATTTAAAAAATATCACTTGAGTCCCAAGAACTCAAAAATCATATATTATATAGATAGATAATAACACAAGTGACGGCATGATATATTTTCTCTTTTGATCGGTATGTATTTATGTTGCTCAAATCTTTCTATTTTTTTAAGGTGTTCATGTTCAATATTTATGTCTAACGCATATTCAGATATTAAATTAGGTGTACTCCTCAAAATATATAAAAACTTAAGAAAACATATCCGAATTTAAATAACAAAGGTATTAATTGTTTTTTTGCAAAATATTTTGCTAACACATGGCGTCATCACATGGCCAGTAAGTTTTCCAAAATATAGAGCTGGGGGTTTCGAGGGATTTAAATAGTGGAAGCAACGCAATGCTACAACTGCTATTTAGTATTCTTAGCATCTCCGTTATTGATATTTGCGGTTAATATTTATCACAATTGACTGCAATTGCATTTATCATGTTGCAATTGCAATAAACATGATACGACTAAAAATGTGTCCTCGACCGCATTTTAAATCCTTCTCTATCTTTTATTACTTTATAATAAAGGGAAAATGCTATCATAAAAGAAGGGTTTTGGCAAGCTAGCTTTACAATTGTAATTCTGAAGAAAATCTAATCCCCAATCAATGGAGAACTGGATTTTCAGTCTATTTAATCATTATAATAGTTGTTTTACAATTATAGCATCTGTGATCAGAATTTCTATGAAGGTTTCGTGTAGGGGCATATCATTTACAGTAATTATACTATAATTAACCAATCAGTATTCAATATTATGCAGGGTCCATAAAAAATTATGTAGAGCCCACAGCTATAATTGGTGGACCCTTACATAATTATCGATTGTGATTAGATGATTGTAAGTGAAATACTCACTTTGATGCATTTTAATACCTATATATTTAAATTACAGTCATAAATACCCTTTTTGGTCATCATATCGCATTGATTATAGTTACAAACGTAATGAATGTTACTACAGTCAACTGAGATAAATATTGATAATGAAAACTGGGCAAACCTTTAACTGAACTTGGCCTTTTGGACCTAATCAAGCTCTTATGCCTGAACTCAGAAATTGATTACAAAATTTTATTTCAGTAATTTGATACAAAAACAATGTTATTTTGTTTGATCAAATTGTTACATTGCAACATCCAAAATCCATTGTACCAAATTAATGAGATCAGATGCAATGTTTGATAATGATAGTGGCTCGAATTGGGAAATTAGACAACTGATTGTGCCATGAACTTTGCATTATTTTTCTTGACTAGAAAATTTTATTTCTTATCAATAATGGAAAGAACTTGGTTTATGAATCTGTCGAAATTATAATAAGAAGATCCACCAATATCAGTAACAGCTTTAGCTTTCTTCTGTCATTCCAGGGCTTTAAGCCTCATTTTTTTCCCATTTTCGCCTTCCGTCGTTTCCTCAATAAGGTCATTAACATTATCGCATTTTACCTAGGGGAAACTTCCATGGTAACACCTCATTTGGTGCATGTAAACCGATAATCATTTGGTGCTCGATGAAGAATGGCTAGCAAATTATTGGCATACCTCTTGAAATGGATTCCAATGTCGAATTCCACTCGTAATGCGTTAGGAAAACATCAATAGATTAATGGGACAACACTTGATCTTGTGGGCACCAACTTGTTATGAACCCTTGACCCTTAACCTTTAAAAGGAAATCCCAAGCTCAAGCTTGTCGTTATATACATAAAACATTCAATTAAAATTAAACATATGTAGCAGAATTAAGCAAGGAAACACTTAAATTTCAATAGGATCTTAAGAAGTGATGTACATGTGATCAACTTATAATTTAAAAACATAGATCTATTAAAAATCATACTTATTTAGAAACTTTTAACTCTGAGCATGCCAATCCCTCCACAAATGCACCATGGGTTGATTACTATAATTTCTTCTGGAGGCTAAAAGCAGCACAAGTGTCTTGCCTCTAATAATGATCTATACAGATGCTTATTAAAGCTTTCATAAGGTTTGGTGGTTCTCCAATGCTAGCTAGAAGGCTTTAAAGCATTAAGTAAAAGATATATAGCTAACAAGTTTAGATCTGAAGTGATTCAGGAACAATTCTCATGCTTACTGTGTTAAAGAGAAAAAAAAATAACTCAGTAAGCAAGTAGCTATTTTTTGTAGATATAGGTAAACGAATCCAAAAATCTTAATTTTTATTTCAATTGATTCTTCTAGGCTAGAAAACTAATTTTCTACTTTCATTATGATCAAAAACAATTTCAAATCACTTAAAAACCATGTTTATGCCAACACACACTTAGAGAAATAGCTATTATGCGCGATACCAATAAAATGATCCAAAATCACAATTCTTGATTTTGGTTGATTCCACTATGATAGAATACTAATTTTCTACATTTGTTTTGATTAAAAGATAATTTGAGATCATTAAAATACCAATCAGCGCATATAAATGACTTTAGGAAGTAAAAATTTGGCACAATAGTTTTTATGAAGATATAAAGTTCATTGCCTAGGGTTTTCTGATAGCCAACTTACTCCCAAAAAGACTTAACGTTATATATGTAGGCCTTATGGAATAGGTTTAGCTGTTTAATGAATGAACCAGGCCCATTAAACTAGCTCCACAGGTGACGCTAACTTAGAGTGTTCCTTAAAGCTCAATTAAAACTATTTTAATTAGCTTGTCTAGGATTGGGCTCAAATAGTAACTTATTAATATTGTAGCCTAAAAACACACCACGAATGGCTATTTCATGCACCAAGCCCAACCTGGAGTAGTTCACAATTAAATTTTATTAACTTGATAATTAAGCCTTTTAGCCTAAAACCTTAATTTACATGTTCAAAAATTTAATGAATTAAATTTTGTAAGCCAAATAAAACACTTTTACTTCATGTAAATATTATTAAATATTAATTAAATAATTATCAAATAATTTTTTAATTTTTTAAATGCAATTATTTCGCATTATTTAATAATATCCTTAAACCATTTCTACCAATAGATATTATCTTAATAAGACATTTTTATCTTTATTGTCATATTAAGACATCTCTAATTAGATTTCAAAAATATAATTTATGTCTTAAATTATTTTTAATTAAACTTATTCGATTAAGTCCTTCTCATTATACATTTTTATTTAATTAAGTTGTACTTAATTAAGTTAGTTTTAATCTAATAGATTATTTTATTGTGGGTGACCCATTAGGTTTCTATCATAATGACAATAAATATAATTATCCAATTAAGTATATTTATATCTATAGACTAAAATTGGCCTCTAGCAAGGCATCATGGTCACCAATATGCAGGAATAGTCAATATAACCTCTTAAGAAATCTTTTAGTAATAGCCCATCAATGTGCTTTGATCCATTTAGCAAATGTCCCTAAAAGACTATGAGCATGGTATAGTGTCTACTTATGTATCAATCCATATTAGTTCCTACAACTTTCAGTTAACCTCATGAATTTAGAAAAATAATTTCTCCTAAATTCATCATGCATTGGCCAACGATTTTATCAAGTTAACCAAAACTAAGAATATATGAGATATATCTCCAATATCACTGGAGTGGTGAATCCTTTGTAGATCACTATCCACCTTCATGTGGTTCATGCTAACCCAAAACTACTTTACCGTAAGCATTAATTTGTTATGAACTCGTTCATGATGGAATCAAAGCATAATACTCCTCATAAAAGATGACCCGATATCACAAATCTGAGGATTAATAGATACGACTGGCATATGAGAACATATTCCATAAACACTTAAGTGACTTATTCCAAATGGAGTTCTCATATAGGCCATGTTCAATGAACTTGTTTTCACAAAACAAGCACCTATGGTTGTCCCCAAATATCTTTATACTTCAACTTCTATGAGATCAAAGAGTTGCATGCTTCAAATGCATAGAGCCTTAACATATGTTAGTCTTTGTGCATTGTCAATACCCTATCTTGACAATACGATGACTAAAAACGTTTTAGAAACACAACTTTGATGTATAAAGATCTCATCGTCGTAACTAATTACTAACTTTGCAAGCTATTGTGTTTCATGGGTTTCATCCAATTAGTGTTTGCATAATTATCAATCATACCACTAACACGAAGGAAAACCTTGAATCACTAACATAAATAATTGGTTTTCATTATTAACTATTATATGTCTTATCCAATCCGATTGGCTCTAAAATATATACTAATAACCTCCTCGAAGAATTTTTCGGCCAAAACAGCAGATTCGCCCATCACAGCGTCAGCTCTAACGATCCATAAAAATGGGTGCACCATATGCTACCATAATTCACGTACACCATCGAATTGGGTTCCCTTTGATTCAGCCATGGAATACAGCATATGTCTTCCTTCCATAAGCTTCACCTTAGTGACCTGAACTGGCTTTCATGAACGTGCCTGCCAAGCAAAGTCAAGAGATCAATAGTATAAATATGAGGGAATTGGGCAACAATGGCGTTCAGCACCTCGTTTTCTAACTCATCGAATGTATTGAAGATGATTGAAATGATTTTAAGCAGTTTTATGCTTCAGATCCCATGAAATAAAACATTATAGCATCGGGATCAATGATTCTGATAAAGCATTGAAGATCCTTGAGGCGCATGTTACTCATTCCAGGAAATTTTCATCTCGAAAAAGTGGGGCCGATAGTATTAGATGTTAATATATGATATAATATAAAAAATAATTAAAACATGAAATGATAGTGTGTAGTTATATAATAAATATTGTCAAGATTAATTATAATTGATATCGATAATGAAGATAATTAAAATTATACAAATCGATACTAATTTTAGGATGGAGAACTTCCTCAATAAATCTAGCAACGTTATTATAAGATGAGCCACCAACATCACCAAGCAGCTCCTGCCACCTTCATTTTTCCAAGGCATTTTGTTTCATCTGCTTCCGAAATATCTCCTCACCGTCATTTGCTGAACAACAGCCTCAACATCGTCGGGGCCCTTAAACCAGGATTTATTTCCATGCCAACGCCCCATGTGCCTGGAAGATCACGGCAACTCACCCAAAAATAAAAAACCCTTCGTCCAGATTTTAAAAGGGTTAAAAATATTCCACTAATCAAACATTACATACATGGATAAAATTATAAACTCTTCTAATAAATATCTTATACGAATAAAATTACATATCTTTCTCACAAATAACTTGTAACTTACGTATAATCCTATAAAAAATAATTAATAACTTTTCTACAAATAAAATTATAGACTGTTCACGAAATGTAACTATTAACCACCCAAATAAAATAATAAAACTTATCTATTGTATAAACTTGTAATCTCACAAGTAATATTTCTACTCAAAAATCAAAGCCCTTATAGGTGAGGTAGTTCTGCCCTTTAGTCTAACTATACAATGTGAAATTTGGACTCACCACATGGTGCAATCATATCGACAATTTGTCTGTTGCTCTGCAACGAAAGGGCCAGCGCCCAGCAGAGGTTAAAGGCACGCCCTCTCGCAGATACGGCTTCGAATAGAGAATTCCACACACAATTGTCAGCGAAACACCGCAGCATGTTTTCTTCGGTGGGCACCAACTTGTTACAAAACCTCTGTCGTTTTATCGCCTCCATGAATTCTCTTGGCAAAAGAGTAGATTCATCTGTGATCCGGATTTAAATAAGGATTATAATAATAATAATTTGATCATTATTTTATTATTTTTAATTTTTTATTAATATTTTTTAATTAATATTTTATTTAATATGTTTTTAATCATAATAAATAATCATAATTTAAATTCATGACCATGGCCACATCAAGCCTAAAACTGCCCATAGAAATGGGTTCCAACTGTTTGTAAGTCCCACCGCTGAATTGGGCTCTATCTTGCTTTAGCCATTCAGATGCAGCTTGTGTCTTCCTTCCATAAAAGCTTAAATTCAGTGACTTGCATTGGCTTTCATTATATTTGTTTTTTATATAATTAAAGATAAAATAAAATATAATTTCTGCATCTATTAAGTTGGTAAAGATTTACCAAAGTTTAAAACTCTGCTCAAAAGTAAAATTTTGAATATTTGCATATGTAAACATATAATAATAAATATTAGATTTGGGTATCCTACACTATCCCTTTAAAAAACAAGTTTAGGAGTCAAGTATTAAAAAAGTTCTATCCGATCCGAACTCAACACGGATACTAAATCTCATACTAGAATCCAACAATTTATTCGATTACAAGGTAACCAAATTCGAAAAAAATTGAATTTGATAGTATAAGTACCCGAATAAAATTCATCCATAGTCTCTCATGTTTTATTAATATCTCATTATCATCTATAATCTTAAAAGGTTACATTTATCATCCATAATATTTTAAAAAAATTTTACCACTCATTTTGTTTTATTAATGTCTCATTTTCTCATGTATTTTCTTTGGCTTATTAACTTAACTCATCAATCTCAAAACAAAGTGCTGGACTTCAATAGTTTAACAATAATGAGTTTGAATTTTTATTCATACTTAAAATTATTGTCACATTTCGGATTTTATAAGAATAATGAACTTATTCTATCTGCTATTTGAGTTTATTATCCATAATTTTTATACCTTATGAAAATCTTTCATTTTTGTAAAACAATTTTAATTATAATCAAATATATTGCATAAAAACTTTATATTAAAAAAATGTAATTTAACTTACCTATCCGGATTAATTGATTTTTTATGTAAAAAATTTTAAAAAGGTTGTAGATGATAAACATCTATACTTTCTAACATGGATACTTATTATATAATCTTGACTGAGTTGATGTCACAAGTTAAATGATACCAATTCAATTAGATAATTGATATTAAAGTCAAAGTAAAACTACACAAAAAAATTAAAATTAAGATATTAATATCTTCTAACTTTTTTTTTAATATAAATATTTAAAACAAAACTACTCGATCTTAAAAAGTTAATTACTTTTACTAATACAACTTTTTATTCCACTTAAAACTTATCATATTTTTATCGTACAGCTTTTACTTTTATTTTAAAACATTTTAAAAAAGTAACTTTTAAAAATTTTGGACGAAAATGAAATTTAATAAAATATTTTTATTAATAAATTGTAATTTAGATGAAGTCATTTGAACTTAAAAAAAATATTTATTCGAATTCAACCTAGTACGAATTAGATTTATTGAACTAAACAAATAGTTTGATTGATAAACCGATATAAGTGGAATGAAGAGTAGGGTTAATAAATTGGGTATATAATGGTGGTTGCTCCTGCTGGTCTGAACACAAGCACCGTTGTGAAAGGGCAAAATAAGGGAGGTGGCAGAAAGAGCGAAAGGAACAATACAGAATAGGCAAAGCAAAGTGGGAGAATCCACGTTAGAAAAAGTAAAGGGATTCAGTTAGATATGTTCGAGAATTGAATAATTTACCTAGATAACAGGTTAAGTTTAGCTCAACTTAAGTTAGGTTTGGGTTTTTTTTATTCGATTTAATTTAAATCATTATTTATTAATAAAAATAATATTTTTATTTAAATTTAAGTATAAAATTTTATAAATATTAATTAAAAATATTTTTTAATATTTATTATATTTTAGATAATAATTCAAGCTATCGAATCAAAATCAATTCTTATCTTAACTTAAATTTTAAATTTTACCGCACCATAACTCATTCGTAAACAAGTCTAGATTAATCTGAATTTTTTTATTTTATCTTGTTTATATGGGCTGGCTTATTCTAGATGTTAAGAAAAGCCAAAGGATCGATCCTTCTGTCTGACAGTCTTTGAGTTTGGATGAAAACTGGAAAACAAAGCGAAGGCAGTGGTTAATTTTCAGCATTTAATAACCTACAATACTTTTGAATTGATTCCCACCTGATGTGCGCTTCAAACTGAAAAAGTCAGGGCAGCTCAATTTAGTATAGAAGAATTGCTCAAGTCTTAAACAAGTTTATTATCTTATCAAACATGAAAATTAAATAGTTTTTATTGTTTATGTTATCTATATTTTTTATTTTTTTAAATATTTATATTAGATATATGTTTAACATATTTAAATATATATATGATCTTTTAAAAATATAAAAAAATTAAAAACATCCTTATTAAATATAAAATCTTATCTAACACTCTCGATGAATTTGTACGGCTCATAATGAACGCAGAATTTAATCCTTTGTTACAGGTGCATTCACTTTAAAATTTTGCGAAATGAAGGTTGCTTTTAAGGATGATTTTTGTTTTGAATTCGAACAATTTACTAGTTTGAAACAGGTTTAAACTCTACTCCCACTAAAATAGAATTAACATACGATGCATATGATAGGCTGTTCCCAACTTCTATATTTTTGCCTTTAGGATGAATAAATATCTACCAGATATTTTTCTTGATAAAATGTAAAAAAGTAATGCATGTATGGTAGATTAATTCTTTTTATTAAAATTATTTAATAAAATTAACTTAACTAATATAATTTATTAATAATAAAAATTTAATAATATAATTTAATAAAATTAAAATAATCATAATATTATTAATATTTATAATTAATTAAAATAATATTTATTATATTTATAATTATAATAAATATGGCACGATTAAAAATACATTTATAATTACTTTTTGTATCTCTCATTTGAAATTCCAAGATAAGATAATAAACATGTATATATACATATATGTATAGTCTTTGTCAAAGCTAATCCAAGGTAATTGAAACTCTGTCAAATTTCTCCCTTTCCAGCTTTTTTTCTAAAATTTACAAATTTAAGCTGCGAAGCAGATCCCAAAGGCAATATTCATTTTCCTCAAACATCTTTCAGTTTTTATAAGATTCCCGACCTTTACCCACTATTTCAGCTACTTTCCTCAGCTTGACGCGAACAGACAACAACAAACAGTTCGTAGTTGATATAAATACACATCAATCTATTTCTCTAACACCATTGACTCTACTTGTTGCCATGGAAGGGCTAGTACATGAACTGCTTGATTAAGCCACCCAATTACAACCTGGGTATTTCCACTTTGTTAGCTTAATTAACCTGGAACTGGAAATCAATTTTCAAAACCAACTTCCAATCCAGATACTACAACAAATTCCCATAACCAGAGAATGATAATCTTGTTAACCAACTAGAACCAAGAAAAATGCTTTCTTTCCTTCTTCTTTTTAATAAAACAAAACGAGCAGATATTCATTCAGGAGGATTCAGATTATAGTCAAACAGCAAATCTGCTGTTTTCGTGACTACTAGACATGTGCCATGGCAATTAACGCGTGAAACTCAAAAGAACAGTGGCAGCTTGCAGCAGCCAGGCTGCCTGGCTCTGCCCTGGCCCCAGAGTTTTTTTTCGCAGCACTTTCCGACCTTTACAGTTCCTGATTTGTCGCTGTGTTCTTCTTTTTCCTTTTTTAATCAGATGCCTTCATTAATCAATCTGCGGCCAACACTCTCACCGTACGTGTTTAAAAAATTATATATTTATATAAATTAATATATTAATAATTTATATTATATAAATTAAATATATTTTTATATTTTTATATTTTATAATTATATTATATCTAAAATCATGGGCTTTACGACACAAAACAACTCTCTGTCCTCTTTTACTGTAGAGTTAAAGTTTAAATGACTAAAAAAAACGATTGGCAGTTGGCAGAGAAGTATTCTTTCGCTTTTCAGGATAAAACTTTAAATGCTTTCTCTAACTTATCATCTAAAAAATGTGAAAAGAAAAAAATAATAATAATACTCTAAACCATTTTGATAAAATTATAGACGTAGATTTAATAATATTTGATAAAATTATATAAATATATTATATATAATTAAAATAATATGATACGATATGATATAAATTTATTATTAAAATTTATGCAATATAAATTATAAATTTATTAAAATTAATATAAATATAAAAAATTTTAAATAAAATTATAATATGATAAAATATTTAAATATAATAAAAAAACACGAATGATTAAGTCTATTCGTAGATTTTGCTAGCATTACGGAACATATTGCAATTGGCACAGACGTGAAGTCGATCAAGCTCCAACATTTCTTCGGTGATTCAATATCTTTATTAAAATGAAAAAAATGATCAAATTAATGACACAAGTTAATTGAATACCAAATCAGCTACAAAAGTTAATTTACAAGCTTTTAAAATTTATTAACAATAATATAATTCAAGGATAAATATATCTTTTATTTATTTAAAAACTACTCACTAATCATTTTTTAAAAAATATAATTTTTATTTTTTTTCAGCCGTCAACATAATAAGTGTGTCATGATCTAATATACTAAAAATTAAAAAAAATCAAAAAATTTATTCAAATACTAAGATTTGATTTAGTTCAATTTTTATTGAATTCGGTTTAATTTTTGTATGAACTTCATTTGGTTTAGTTTGATATTCGAATTATAAGTTAAAAAATTAAATCGAATCAAATTATTTTTTAAATCATTTAATTTTTCATAATATAAAATAAATATTAAATTTTTAAATTAATAAAAATAAAATATTATAAAGATAAAATTTCAGAATGTTAAAAATATAAGTTAATATTTTGACGATGAAAACCGCTGGTTGCAGTCCTATTCTGGCAGCTGCAGAAGACTTGTCCTACGGAGGTTACGTGTGAAATCGGATGGTAAAAGTGGTTCACGTGTAATCAAATAGATCCAACGGTCTTGATGTCCCCCAATTTTCTATTTTCTTATTTTCCTCTATGCCTGTAAGATGTGCTGTCATTTCTTGGGTACGACACCCGACAACATCACAAAATGACACGTGTTAAAAGTGAAACTCATTATTTTTTTATATATATTCATAACGTATTTATATATTTTAACGTATTATATTTATATTTAATATATTTTATATTTATATAAATTTTAAAATTTTAATAATTTATATCGTATAAATTTTTAAAATATATTTATATAATATTATAATTTTATACATGTTATATTTATATAATCATATTAAATATTATCAAATCTAACAAAAGTATTATCGAATTAAGTTACCATGGTGATAAAATTGATAATTTAAGATCAAAATTATAGTCTAATTATTACAGTGACTATTACTGTAATAGTTTAAGTGCAAGAAACTAAAATTACTATATTTAATATAATATTATAAATCATTGATTATTTTAATTCACTGAATTTAATAATACATAAAAAGTTACCACAATAACCTTATGATTGTTTGGTATTTAAAAAAAAACCCTTATTATTATTAAATTATTCATTGAAAACTGCAATTTCATTTTATACTAGTATCATACCCCCGCTTCACAAAGAAGATTATATTTATTTTATAAATTTAATTATTATTAATTATAAATTAAATTTTATTAATAGATATGTATTCAAAATCATATATAAATTTTAATTAATTTGATGTTATTGAGCAAATTTATTATTTTAAATATATTATTTAAAAATAAAATAATTAATGATATTTTTTAAAATTTTAAATATTTATTATATTTATTTATTTAAATTTGATATGGATTTTAAATCAACCCATAAGTCAAAGTGTGAATTAATCACTTCAAATATATCATTTAAAAAAATTAAAATAATTATTAGAATAAATATTTTTAAACTTTGTTCTTTGGTCGGCTCGAGTATCAATCTTAAACTTATCGTTAAGTTAACACGTGGATTAATCCCTTTAAATAAACTTCTAAAATTAAAATAAAAACAATTAATAAAATTTTATTTTATTTTATTTTTTAGCAGACCTCTAAATATGTCATTCAAAAATAAAATAAAAATAATTACTAAGATAAAAATTTTAAATTTTTTTACCAAAAGGGTTGGCTACGTATCTTAAATTAAGCCATAACTTAATTTATAGATTAACACTTTAAATGCATCATCTGAAAACTAAATAAAAATATCAATTAACAAAATAATTTTGTTATGTACATGTTATAAAATAATTTTATGAATTTAAAATTTAATATAAAATATTTTAAATATTTTATTATTTTAAATAATATTTTTAACATATATAATTTATATATATAATATACATTATATATTATATATAATATATATTGGTGGGGGATCGGTTCCTAACTTAGGGAACCGACCCACAATGTTTGTTTTTTAAGAATAAAAATAATAATGAATAAATAAAAATATGAGTAAAATGATAATTGCAGTCTTTTTATTAATAATTTAATAATTACTATTTTTTGTTTTGAATTATTTTTTTTAATTTTACTCTTTTTTAATAATTATCAATTTATTTTTTTAAAATTTTATTATTTCTTTTTTAAAATTATTTTTTTTAATTTCACTTTTTATAATAATTATCGATCTATTTTTTTTTTGAAATTTTTCCGTTAGAGAAATACCGTAGTACTAATTATTAATTAATTTTTTGAAATTTTACTATTTTTTTTGAAATTATTTTTTCTAATTTCACTTTTTTATAATAATTATCAATTTTTTTCTAAAGACGAAAATAACCTTATAAATTTAAAAAATACCCCTTGAAATTTTACTTTTTTTTGTAATTATTTTTGTAATTTTATTTTTTATAATAATTATCAATCTGTTTCTTTTTCTGAAATTATTTCTTTAATAGTTGGATGAAAATATCCTTATAAATTTAAAAAATACTGCTTGAGTCCTAAAACTCAAAAATAATAGTAGGTTATAGATTGTATGACAATTTACAAATAAAAATTTATTTTTTTCTAAAGAAATTAGAAGCTACAGTCAACACTTATGAGTATAATTCAATGTTACTAATCTATTCACGTCTAACGATCGTCTTGTATAAGATGATTGAAAATAGAAATTTATTTATAAAATTTTTAAATTGTTTAGAAGCATATTTCAGTGATATCATTTTAAGTATAAATTTGTTTTAAAATAATGTTGAATATCATCTTTCGTTATTGATAAATTTCTTACCCATTGGATGAATTCAATAAATCTCTTAATAAAATAATTTAATCACTCGAGATGATTTAAAATCACTATCATACCAAGTTACGACTACAAATATGATGATCTCATCATAGTAATTAGATCACTTTATATTTTAAAAATATCATCCAATATCAACCACTCACTAAAAAAGAGTATCCAATAAATTTAAGCTCCGAAACTAAACGTATACAACCCATTGACCTTTTTATAAAAAAAGCTATCCAAATAAAAATAAATAAATAAAATATACATTTATATTCAAAGGTCGGTTAACCAATTTATAACACCACGGAACTAAGATTTGGTCATAACGATTCACTCATCCTGTTAAAATATGACTTATCTATTTCCAAAAGTATTAAAAGAAGGATATTAATAAATGGATGGAGCCATGGTGTTACAGATTTTTGGCATGTGCGGTCCTTGAGATCGAACATCTTTACATTAAATGGTGTCTAAAAATGCCAAAAAAAAAATATGACAGAGCAGATGCCACATGCTGTGTTCGAAGTAAATCAAACAGCTTTCATGGATGTAAAAAGATTATATGCAGTTCCAAATGTAACAGCAGTTAATTTGTACTTTAGCTTTATTTCTTTTACAAATCTATTTTGATTTAATAATTTTAAATATGATATAATTAAATGATATAAAAAATAATTAAAATACAATGAGATATGAAAAATAACACAAATATAATGCTATGACATGAATATATCAAAATTTATATAATACAAATTATTATAATATCAAAATTAATATACATATAACATAAATATAAGATAAATTCATGATATACCGAATGAAAGTATGATTATTTTTTTGGGTAAAAAAGAGGTTGTAACTTGAGGATAGAGGAAGGGCTGAAAATGTTGAGATTCAAACTTCAAACTTACTAGATATCAACTGATCATAGGAATCAACTAATCTAAATTATATGTTCAAAGCACGATTATTTTGAATGTATCGATATATGTATCAGGTGCAAAGTGCATGAGAAGTTGAAGCTATGATCCCAGCCATTCCGAGAGTCCACCACTTATTAGAAGTGATTGAACCATTGAGTTCATGCCTCATAATCTATAGCCTACCTTAAAAGCTATTATGAGAGCTTGATTTAAGGTTTTGAAATTCATTCCTTTTGTCACATAAGGCACGGCAATAGTTTGGAGATTAAATTATGGTATTCAATCACAAAGAAAGGTTAGTTTCGAATTTTAAGATGATTAGTATTATAGGTTAATTAGGTAATTTTAGATTATTTTTATTTATGTTTGTCTTTTGATTAACACTGATGAGATATTTAGAATCTCAAATTATTTCGGGTGTTGTTAATATTGGGTTCGTATCTTTACAGATTCATACCTTTTTAGACTTTTTTTTTTTTTTTAGTTTTGAGTTATTTCCGGCATGAGTTTGAGTAATTAATTTTGGATTTAGATCTTTTCAATTTTAAAACATTTTGGATTCGAGCTCTTTTAGTTAATGCTCAAGTTTGAACAATCATTACATAATTTAAATATTACCTAATTAGTGATTGTATGTTTTTGTTTATGTTTGTGTTGTGTCTCAATTTATTTCACATTATGCATAATTTATCATGGTGATGCAATTTAGAGAAAAAATTGTATCGATCATATATTTCAAGTATAAATTATATAAATTTTTTACATGTTAATAATTTATTTATGTTGATTTTAACACGTTCATATTATTTTTTGTTTCATATTTTAATTATTTTCTTTATTATTTTCATGTCATATCTTAATTCATCACATATTTTATATCAGTTATCGTATTAATTCAATTAAATTCATTTATTTAAAGAATTAGATGCAATAGTCATACATTACTATGAATATTATTTTCAAAATTTTAAATTGATTTCCCTTAAGAAAGTGTTGGAATTTATCTAATTAATATTTAAAATAATCATATTAGGGATTAAATCAGCAAAGACTTTGGTTATCAATTTAATTGATTAAAAGATTTTTTAATTTATCAATTAAAATTAAACGCTTCCTAAAAAATTTAACATTTTGCATTTAATTGGCTCTTTTACCTATAATTATCTAATAAAGTATTTTGTCTAAATAGATACGATATCTATAGGGAATCAGTAAAAAATTATTTGTGCTTCAATTTTTTATTAAATAAATTAAAAGAAAAGAAAAATAATTTTTTTTTTATAGAGCAAAGCATGTGTTGTCTCTGCTAGAGCACTGTAATGGAATAAAAAAAACGAAAAACATATAAATATAAATGCTATAATAAAAATCCAGAAAATTAAAGCTTGTTGCCTTTTGTTAGAAGATTTGTGTTATATGAGTTTTGAGAAATAGGATTTGAACAAAAGACTAAGTTATAACATAAAAATGGGTTGTGCAAAAATCTATAAGTCTTTTTATTTTTTATTCTAGTAAAATAAATGGAAATAAAAAGAAAGAGGAAGAACAAAATAGAAATGATATTTGGGTTCTATATCATAGGAATAGAAATACTTTAATCATATTAAAAATTATATTTTAATTTAATCATATTATATTTAATATAATATTATAATTATAAAATTCATTTTAATTATAAAAAATATCTTTTTGTATTTATTATTTATCTAGATATTATATTATTTATCTTTTATTATATCTTAGTTTTATATGTTTCCTATTTTATTTATTATATTTAATGTTATATTTATTCAATTAGTATATTCTATACATTAGTTTTTTATTATAAAAAATTAATATTAAATGTATAATTTTAATAATATTTAAGTATTAAATATGATAATTAATTAATAAAAAAATTATCATATCAAATATGATAATTAAATAAGTATTTAATATTAAATAAATACTAAATATGATAATTACTTAATAAAATTATGCATATTACTTTTATGGAATGATCCTTAATATAGAATTAAAATGTTAGAAATTTAAATCTCATCATTTATTTTTTTTTTAAATAACAACAATATAAATATACATAAATCATTTTTTTTGGCTCTCTAAAACCTTGAACTTTGAGATACATATTGGACCAAAGAAGCCTTATGTTCTTATTGAATTAGTCCCAATCAGCCTAGCTAATCGATCCGATTTGATTTTTTTAATATTATTTGTATGCTTAACAACGTGCACTTTTGGAAAATAGAGTCATTTGAATTCTACTTAAAACTTAAAGAGTAACCTAATTTTAT
>JBBYHM010375134.1:0-17185 GCA_038381775.1 Adansonia rubrostipa
AAAATAAGAAAACAAAAATTTTTGTATAAGATTGTACCTTAAAACTTGAAAGACTAATGAATTTCCTTAATTTTTTTTCTTTTTTTTTCTTCGTTTGTTCTTTTCTTTTCTCTCCACCTCCCCAAAAGGGTTGAAATGAAGAAATTAAACTCTATTTAGAGGGAATGAAGGACGGCAAGGTGGTGAAGTATTCCAACCAATTCTACCAATTTTTTATTTAATTATTTTGTTTTATTTTAGATTTTTTATTTTCGTTAATTTATATTTCAGTAAAATTAATTGCTTTTGTCTTTTAGTGGATGATGTCATGCTTTTGTCTTTAGTGGATGATGTCATGCATAACATCATCAAAGTCTAGAGAATTTTGAAAAATATTTGTATAATCTGTAAAATTATATCGTAAAAGTTAACTACAAAGACTAAATTGTAAAAATTAAAAACTATGTATTTACAAAAAAAAATTCATTGATAAATTTAATTTAATCTAATAATAACAATAATTTTTATGTACAAGAAAAAATATTAAAAATTACAAAATCATAAAATTTTATGAGAAAAACCCATGTTGGGAAAAATTGTTAAATGTAAAAAATTATAAAATTCATCAAATAAATTGAATTTCAAAAAATTTATTTAGTGTGAATTAAATTACAATATTTGAAGAATTTTAAAAATTATAAACTCAAAAAAATTACACATACAGAGTAAAAAACTCCATATCTTTGTAACAAGAAAATTTCTAATACTCATAAAATAAATTAAAATTTTCAAGATTGATTTACTATTAATTAAATAATAATATTTGAATAATTTTAAAAAATATATAAACTAAGAAAAATCCTTCCCAAGAAATTTACAGAGTAAAAAACTCTGTATCTCAAAAGTAGGAAAAATTCTAAGAAAATATAAAACTCATAAAATAAAATTAATTTTTAAAACTAATTTAATATTAATTAAAAAATAATACTTAAAGAATTTTTTAAAATTATAAACTTCAAAAAAATCTTCCCAAAAAAATGACGAAGTAGAAAAAATCATATTTCTAAAATGAGAAAAAAATTTTAAAATTCATAACAAATAAATGAATTTTAAAAAACTGACTTAATGGTGATTAAATGTAAATATATAAAGAATTTTAAAATTTAGAACTCAAGAAAATTCCATAAAAATTTTCAGATAAAGAGAAGCTCGTATTTTATAATAGAGAAAAATTTCAAAGAAATGATTAAAACTTATATAAAATAAATTAAATAAAACATATTATTCAAAATATTAATTTGCAAAATGATAAAGATCAATATTCAAAATTTAAAATAATTTTATTAAGAAAAATTTCACGAGTATAATACTCATAATACTTGTGAAATTCAAAATTAATTGCTAAAATGGACAACTTGGCACCCTGTAATATAAAATGTCAATATAAATTTTTTTCTTGATTATTTTCTATTTTTTGGAGTGCATATCAGCGTAAATACCACACTGTACTAGTAAAATATACGATGGTCAACTTTTTAATTTTAACAAAATGCTTGAAAAGTTTTTAAGAATCAAAAATTTGACCATGACAACATCTGCAGAGATAGATTTTCAAAATTTTGATAAAAAATATTAAAAATAATTTTTCTTAAATATTCATCCTATATATCTGAAATTAGAGATTAAAATATGATTTCTTCTATCACATGAACTTACGACCATTTCAATATGACTAAAAAGGTCGAAAATGTCTTGTTTATCTGAAAAAATCATTCATAGTGAGGTGGTTGCTATGTTTTGAATCTTTGATATTTAGAATTATCGAAAAAGTGACTCGAACGAAATTAGGTGTTTATAGCTACCCCTTTTGATCATTGTTGGGAATTAGGAACTAGGCATAGGCCATAACAATTAATTAACTAAAGGCAAAACCTTAAAATAAATGATGACCAAGGTGGCATCTAAGTCAAAAAGGGTTAACTAGGATGAAAAAAAATGCTAATCAACAAATAAAAAGGGTTGACGGGGCCAAAACCTGCAAGTCAACTAAGATGAAAGGTTCACTAAGGAAAAACCTATTAGTCAACAAAGGTAAATGATTGATCAAGACAAAACCTATGGGTTAGCAAAGATAAGAGGAAAGGTTCACAGAGACAAAACCTACAAGTCAACAAAGGTACAGCGTTGATAAGGGCAAAACCTATTAGTCAATAAAGAAAAAGTGGTTTACCAGGATGAAACTGATAAGTCAACAAATAAAAGAGGTTGACCAGGATAAAATTGATAAGTCAACATAAGTAAAAGTTGACTGAATAAAATAGATAAGTCAACCAATGAAAAGGTTTAACTGAGAAAAAATCGATAAGTCAACATGTATAAGGGTTGATTTGGATAAAATCGGTAAGTAAACAAATGAAAAGGGTTGACTAGGGCAAAATCGACAAGTCAATAAATAAAAAGAGTTGATTGGGATAAAACTAACAAATCAACATATGTAAGGGTTGATCATGATAAAATTGACAAGTCAACAAATAAAATGGGTTAACCAAAATGAAATTGGTAAGTCAACAAATGAAATGGATTAATCAAGATAAAACCAATAAGTTAACATAGGTCAAAGGTTGACCAAGATGAAATCGATTAGTCAACAAATGAAATGGATTAACCGAGATAAAATTGATAAGTCAACAAATCAAATGGGTTGACTGGGATGAAACTAATAAGTCAACAAATAAAAGAGGTTGATTAGGATGAAATCAACAAGTCAACAAATGAAAAAGGTTAACCGAGATAAAATCGACAAGTTAACCAAGACAAAATCAATAAGTCAATAAATAAAAGGGTTGACTGAAACAAAATCAATAAGTGAATAAATGAAAGGGTTGACCAAGATAAAACTGATAAGTTAACAAATAAAAAGGGTTAACTAGGACAAATAAAAGGGGTTAATCAGAACAAAATTGATAAGTTAACAAATTAAAGGGGTTGAATGGGATAAAACTGACACATTAACATAGGTAAAGGTTGACAGGGACAAATATGAAAAGGGTTGCTCAGGACAAAACCAACATAGGTAAAGGTTGATCGGGGCAAAATCAATAAGTTAAAAAATAAAAAGGGTTAACCAAGATGAAAACAATAAGCTAACATAGGTAAAAGTTGATCGGGGCAAAATCGATAAGTTAACAAATGAAAAAGGCTGACCGAGATAAAACTGACAAGTTAACATAAGTAAGGGTTGATTGAGATAAAACTGATAAGTTAGCAAATGAAAGGTGTTAACCAGGATGAAATTGATAAGTTAACATAAGTAAAGGTTGATCGGGATAAAAGTAACAAGTCAACAAATAAAATGGGTTGACCAAGACGAAGTTAATAAGTCCACAAATATGAAAAAACTTGACTGAGATAAAACTGACAAGTCAACATAGGTAAGAGTCGATTGGGACAAAATCAATAAGTTAATATATGAAAGGGGTTGACTAGGACGCAATTGACAAGTTAACATATGAAAAGGGTTGATCGGAATGAAATTGATAAGTCAATATAAGTAAGGGTTGACCTAGACAAAATTGATAAGTCAACAAATAAAATAGGTTAAGCAAGATAAATAACAAGTCAACAAATGAAAAAAGTTGACTAGGATGAAACCGATAAGTCAACATAAGTAAGGGTTGACCAAGACAAAACCAATAAGTCAACATATGAAAAAGGTTAACTAGGATGAAATTGATAAGTAAACATATGAAAAGGGTTAATAACATTTGACACTTAGTTAATTTGAAAGGATGAGGGACTTACCTTTCGATTTTGAGGGAATAAACATGATTATTGATTTTTTTCAACATCACGCTTAACTTTTCTTGTAAATTATTGGATGCAAATACATGTACACTGCATATAACGGCTTCACTATATTAAAATTAAGGGTATTTTTTAATCTATTTTCAAAGATATCTTTTTCTTTTGAAAGTGTGCTTTTACTTAGAATTAAAGGCATTTTCAAAAAATGTTGCAAACACTTGTACTTCTTTTTAGGCAAAAGAGTCAGGCTGAACCTCAATTTGAAGGTATCTTTAGAAGATGTTATGGATATTTCTCCTCTTTTGGCAAAAGAAGCCTATCGCTGAACTTGAAGTTAAAAGATTTTTCCCATACTTGGAGTTGAAATTTTAAATCATTAACGGGTTATCATATGTTTGTCCCATAAAATCCTTCTTCTAATCTTTATTTCAGGGATCTGGAAATTATTCAATTTTTTTGGAAAAGGTAACCAAATATCAAATTAATGTCTATCAATTCAATAATACAACCTTATATAGTTGGATAAATATCTACTCGAGGCATATTTATAAACTTCTATTGAAATCATGAGAAATATCATAACTTATCAAAATTCTAAGATATCACAGAACAAGATCACTTTTTTATTCTAACTTGTGAAAGAATTCACTCGATGAAAATTTTAAAATAATTTTTGGCCATGAATTTTTCAATATCAAAGATAATGGACATGCTATCTTTATCACGATGTTAAGACTTCCTTATGATTGATGATCCCATTAGGGGCCTCTTTGAATGAGATAAAGAAATAAATTTAAAAGGACAAGTGGGGTGGCACTAGTAAAGCTTGTCTTCAAGAAATTTATTAAAAAAGGTAGAGTTTATCAAGATCAAATTCATATGGATGTTCATTTCATAGGAGTTCCTTGAAATACAAATAATTAAGTTATAACATCCTTTTAATCTTCAAATACAATAGCCTAATAGATATTACAATAAGCTAGTAAAGATCAAGTCCTGAAGGATTAATCTAAAAGGCTTTTGTTATGCATCCATTTCCAAGTGTGGGTATAAAAGTTATGAAAGTTTATTTTGAAAGGAATCAGTGTTTGGGCATTTGACTCAACCTTTTATTGATATCGTGAAATTTTCATGGGTTTGGAATCATTTCTGAATTAGCATGAAGGGTTCTCTACAATTGGTGGTTATCTATGTTGATTTAGGAGCAATTCCAAGGCCTTTAAGCTCGCCCCATCATATTATTGAAGGCTCAAAAATTATTCAAAAAGATGGATTTTTGATGAGTTTCCTAGGAATGGCCCAACAGATCAAATAGCCATGTCTGATCAAAATGGACTTTGTAGGTATGTAAGATAGGCCATAGTTCATGGTTTAGAAATAAAGGGATAAATAGGCCCAAATTAAGTGTTTTAAAGGTAATTAAATTAAGGATCCTTCTTCTTTAGAAGGAATTGAACCAGCTTGTCTTTCAAGACGAACAAATCTTTATTTCTTTATCTTTTTTTCTTTCATCTTTCTTTGCTTCTCTTTAATTTATTCTTCATCACATTATTCTTCATTTTTCATCTTGAAAGAACCTAAAATTTTCTTCATTCTTTATACTAAAAGAACTTGAAATTTTCTTTATTCTTTACTTAGAATATTTGACTTAAAATTTGAACTTTTTTCTTTCTTCACAGTTTACGTCATGACATCTAATTTTCTCTTCTTGTAACTTTAGAATGAATTTCCTCTTTTTAATCTTGAAACTTTACTTATTTACCCCTCCATGTGGAGGGTAATCCTTGATTAGGGTTCAAAGAAAGAAAATAAATTATCAAGCTTAAAGGGGACAGCAAAGGTATAATTTTCTATATTTGTAAAGGTATAGAGAAAAAAAGGCATTTTTCATTTCAAACATAACTATCTAAACTGGCATGTGTTTCACTAGGAAAAAGGGTTGTGTGTTTTCTAAAATTATTTTGAGTACCTCATTAACATGATGTTGCACTTAATTTTTAAAGGTTAAGGTATGCCCCTTAACATTTTTAACTTTGTAGCCACCAATAAATTTAGGTTATGGTTGAGCTTTCAAGAAGGAAATCGAATTGGCATGGGAAAATCTTACATCTGTATCAGGTCTTGGATTAAAAAGGTTTTATCCCTAAAAAAAAGTGTTTTTGGCTTAGTTCAATTTTCGTTCTTACTAAATCAGGGATTTAGAAGAGTGTCATAAAATTTATAGCCAAAAGGTTATCTAAAAATGGGAGATCTTGAAATTACTATCATTGTTCTCAAACATGCTGAACTATAGTTATCTAAGTCTTTTAGGAGTATAACTTATTTGTTCAACCTTCAAGGGATCCATAAAGGGATATTTGGGTGAAAAAGTTTATGGTTATAAAAAGTCTATTATTGAAAGTCTGGGATAATCATATGAAAGGAAATGAAAAATTTTTTTTCCTTGAAAGAGTTTGATCTAATGGTAATCACCTATCAAAGAAATTTTTTCAAAAACGTACTCATTATCCTAAATATTGGAAATCATTATTAATAAAGTTCATATTCTATGATAGGATGCACAATATTCATAATCCAAAATCATTTCAAAATTCATAATTTATAAAAAAAATGTAAAAGTTAATATAGGAATTGCCTCTTGTAGACACTTCATTTTGTTTGGGCCAGTTTTTAGTATCCTAGGAGTTAGGTAAAAAATGACAAAATAAAAAAATAGAAGTTTTTTAGGAAGTTCTAAAATGCCTATAGGCTGTATTAAAGAAAATGTAAAAATGAGGCATTAAAGGCCACTTTTCATGGTGTCACCAAGGTTATACACAAATCAATTGCCCATTATTTGTGACTAAGTTAAGGTAAATCAGGAAGCCACAGGTTCATACAAGTTATATTGGGGCATAAGTATTGATACGAGGCCTTTACAGTGCTAAAAACTTGAATTTTCACATGTAATATCGATTTAAGAGGGTTTGGTATCAATTCCTAAGGTGCAATATCGATACTTGGCATGTTTGTATCGATACAGACCTTGGCAGTAGCTAAATTTATGATTTTTGGCAAAATGTATCGATACAAATCCATGAAGTATTGATAATGGCCTCTAAGTCTCAAGACTGGAAACATTTTTTGCTCTTATTATCGATACGCAAGTCATTGTATCGATACTCAAGAGTAAAATGTACCTTGTGTATCGAACCAACATGTTCTGTATTGATACACCAAGGCATTTTTGCCTAGTTCAAGCCATTTTTCAGCTTTTAAAAACCCGATTTAAACATGTTTTTGCACCAAGGAACTATCATATAACATTGCAAACCTGAACTATGGGTTCATTAACGTATTCTAACAAATTTTTGGAGTCTAAACCATTAATGACAAAGGTCACTTTCATAAGATATATAGGTGTAAGAGGATGGCAGGCATATCTCCAGCTTACAGGCTTTCATAGCCTTTCTGCCTCCTTACTCAGCATGGCAAAACCAATAAGAAGAGAGTCAACTGAACATGGTATTGGAGATATGCCTTGGTGTAGAAGAAAAAATCAAAAATGCCTTTTGCAATATCTTCTCAAAAGATGGGCTAAACTAGAAAAAAGGGAGAACACTACTAGCTAAGAAAAAAACTCTCCTATCTATCAAAAAGCTCTCCAGCAATCCTAGAAAACTCTTCACCCATCCCCATAAATCTTTTAGCAACTCTAGTTCCAAAAGTTCACCTAAAACACTATTTCATTGCCTTTTACCCTTAACCAACCTTTATTCTCGTAGCTACCTAAAACCACCACCAGAACACCTTCAAAAACTCAACCTTTCACATATTTTTCATCTTTAAAACACACCATCAGCAACCACATTACTAGAAAGCTTCTTCCCTTCACCCTTTTCTTGCTAAACAATAGAAAAAAAGGAAAGAAACTAAGCTTAAAGTTGCTATTTTAAAGAAGGAAGAAACTTTAAGCCTTTGCTGGTATATCTTTTACCTTGTCCCATGTATCTTCTGTTTTGATCATACATTTCATTTTAGTGAGCCCTTCATGCTACCATGACGTACCTAATACTCTTATGCATCTTTGTTGCCTTAGATGTGGTAGTCCTAGGATCTTGATGACCTTCTTGACACCTTGATGTTATGGGATATATAAACTCACCATACTTTATTTTCATCATTACACAGCCTCTGTTCATGAATCTTTTTCCATGGTTCTTCCATATTTGCATATCCATTACATACTTAAATGGTCACTTTGACATGTCTTAGGTATGTTTAAACATTTTCTTGTGTTTTAAGGAGTCTCATGAAATAAAAATCCCATCTTGATAACTCCAGCATCTATCTCTTGGTTCAAGTATGTTCATATTGTCTTCGTTACCTTATTTATCATCTTTTTCAATTTGTGTCACATATTTTCATGCCAAAATATAATCTTTACATGTTTACATGTTTAATCCATGTTTATCTTTATATGTGCTATATTTTGCTCATGTATCTCCATTAAAATGCTTGCTTTCTTCTCACAAACTGATTTTTAAAAAAATCCCCAAGTTAAGTTCATGCTACCTGCAATAGATGAAGAATAGCATGGACGTAATGCTTTCATTAAATTGGTCTCCCAATCTTGGGGGTAAATTAACTTTCAGCTCTAGATTTCAAGGTGAAATATGTTTATCTTTTCAGAAAAATAAAGAGGAAATCCTTTTTAGTATTAAACCTTGATCTTGAGTCTCATGTTCATTTTGGTGACATGGTCAATGGGTTGTTCCATCATCCCAAACTACTTTGAGATCGTGGAATGAGCTTGTGAAGCCAGTGTTACTTTCTGTCACAGATGCTCGGACATCCTAGGCCCAAGCCTATCTTTAAAACCAAAATATCGAATAATGCCCCTTATTTTTGCTCTAACAACACTATAGTCTGAGCTTTAAAAATTATTTTCAAGCCATAAAATATTTCCTTTGATTTTTATAATTTTTTCCTTTAAAGGGCATCGAATTTCCTTTCTAATAGTGCTTTATTTGCCCTTAGATCATCCTGGACAAGAGAGTTATGATTTTTTGAACCTTTGCTGTCCAAAACCACTAAAACTAAGCATGCAATATTCCGTTTGAGCCATTTCGGCCCATCAGATGATTTTTGCAAAATTTCTAGATATTTTTCCCAAAAATTTCACAAAATTTCCTTTTTGTAAAGGCATTATCTATGATGGAACGATCCTAGATAAACTTAGAACAATTTTTCAAAATCCATTATGCCCTTTTAATTGTACATGCTACCAATGCTGAGCTAATTTTAAAAATTAATTCCACCTAGAAAGTGATTTTCCAAAATTTTTGAAATATTTTTATATTAAACCTTGTCGAGTTACCTTTCCAATGGTACCTTATTTACCCTTTGAAATCTTTGGATGCACCCAAACAAAATTTGGAAATAGAGATGACACGGTGCTATCCCCTGTTTTTAACCTAATTTTTGAATCCCTTTTTATCAAGATGTTCAGATGTCTCGAAATGCACCCGTTTAGTCTCTTCATAACACCAACCCCTTTTGACTTGGATCAAGGTTAAAATATAGAAAAATAAGATTCCATATTAGAATTTTTGCTAGTGGAGATACTTTAACTCCACTACTCAAAGGGGATACTGTAATGCCATTCTTAATCAAAGTTTAAATTTTCTCCTTGTTCCTAAATGGTTTCCTAACTTTGGGTATACTCTAACCCCACTACTAAGAAGGGATACTCTAGCCCCATTTTTTTTCAAAAAAAGATATAATAAATTTTTTTATTCTTCACTATTTTCATAACTCTATTTTAGGGGAACTCTAACCAAACTTCTCTGAGGGGATACTCCAACCCTGCTTTTACCTCAAAAACTTAAAATTTTCTCTTTTCCAAATACCTTAAACCCTTTTGATGAAAATCGTCTTTGTTCTTTAAATTACCACTGAATCTAAACCGGTCTCTAAAATTGTCATCCTAGTTATTCTACAATAATTAAAGGCAATTATGATATACATTTAGATCGTTTTTCTTTTTTTTTTTTATGTTTTTTTGTTTGTGATTGCTTGTTTATGATATTATTATGTTTCTTATTTTATGCCTTACTAACCTGTTTCCTTTTGTCTTGTTATTGTGCATTCATATTTAGGATTCATTTTCTAATGATATTTACGAGGTAATGTTTTATGTTGGTATCTCTCTTGTGCCTAATATGAAACATCCAATTTTTAAAATTCAATCTGAACATTGTTTTCATAGAAAAAACCCCTATGTTCTTTACATCTCCGAGGCACATAATGATCTAATTTTTTTTAATAAAAAAAACCTAGATTTACATTTTCTGAAACTTCATCCATTAAAGAGGATTATATCTAAATAGAGACCAAATAGAACTGATTTAACCGAGACCCCGATGAGATATAGTTAGTAGGTAATGATTTCAGGTGTCGTGAGGATGCTAGTCTTTCCATGCACGTAACCAACTTTTGAGTGAAACTAACGAATCTCTGGACTTCGTAGACCTTGAAATCAGTGTTTTGAGTGTCATAACTCATGATATTGTTTTCAATAGGCATTCGATCTTACCTAGCCTAAAATGATTGGTGGTGACTCCAAGTTTATAGCCACTTCATGGTGGCCATCTAGGTCTAGTTAGATGAGTGACTCATCCAATAGTCCCTACCCTTTTCATACCATCAGGCCTAATCTAAATCCTAATCAAGGGATAGCTCAAAGGCTTAACCATAACCAATCATCATTTATTTTTAGGTCGAGCACACCATGCCCTTCAGATCGTCCAAAGCTTTAAAGGCCGGGCATGTGGTGACAACTTGGCAACTCCATTGGGGACTAGTTTAGAGAGTTGGGCCTATAACTAGTTAATTCTCACTTGGTTCTTGGTTTTTCAATCTCCATAATTATTTAGATATAATTCTCTTTTATTTTTTCCTACTAATCTCTATTGTTTATGTTTTTATCTTGTGATTGCTAGGGATTCTTCATGCCCAAATAAATGTTGATTTAAATAAATATGGTAATATGGGAATGAAACAAAAAGGTTTGATTGTTTCCCCTACACACACCATGCACTTGCATTTGCACTAGATTCCACCATACACCATGGTGTGGTTAGTATCCTAATTATTAGGAGGAAGTAAGCCATCTGCCTTCATGAGTAACCCTCTGCATAAGCATGAGAAGACCTTTTGGGATGTAAACTACCTATGTCAACTTAAACCTATATAGTGAACCCTACGAGCTAAACCATGTTAAGCCATACCAGATGCTACTAGAATAGCCCAAAGATTAAGGTCACTCGGGGAAACATTCCTTACCTTTACTCCTATATACTATTGGTTACACGAGCAAAGATAGGTGAACATTGTCACCCGCGTTTGCCTTTTTATTTTCATGATCATTCTTTTAAGATATGCCATTATGTTTGACGATAAATCCTTTTTTAATAAGTGGGCAAGGACAAGTGCATGCCATTACCTGCAATGCCATCTTGAAATAGTCATATCTGATAAAGACAGGTCATCATGCTCCTCAAACAATGGCTTAGCATGTGTGGTGATGAATGAACATCACCGTTTAGATGGTAAGTCTTAATCCTTGTGAGGTATTATGTTACTTTGTGAAGAGATAATTTTAATATGAGTATTCTGGTATGCTACGTGTTTAATGCCTTAACATTTATGATCATCTTATCTGCCCTTAGGTGTCATACTACCTATTTTGGGGGCAAATTTTGTGATTCCTTCCATTCTTACCTTTTGCCTATTATTTCGTGTTGGTTACTAACTTGTTCTTTTTTGCTGTTCCTTTTCACCATGCATCATTTCATCATGATTAATATCATCATGGGACAATTGGCTCTAATGGGTCAGTGTTCACTAAGGGGCATCAGTCATGGAGCAACAGTCTACTTCAAAGCCAAAGCTTTTTGAAGAAGTTTAAGCATGGTTAAAGCATCGCCAGCATAAAGATGAGATGTCTTTAAACTAGGGATGCCTCAGTAGTGTATAAAATGATTAAGATAGGATACGTCAAAGCGATTGGCAAGATCTGAGGATCATATGGACTAATTGGGATAGTACTGAAAATGAGTCATTCACTAAAAAATCTGGAGATATCGCTCTTCTGCTTCAAGTTCGTTTGGATATCAGTTTGTTACAAGTGGCCTTTCAGTCTTGGAATCTAGCATACCGATGCTTCACTTTTAAACATGAAGGCTTAGTCCCCACGGTTGATTAATACACCACGTTACTCATCATTGAAAAGGTAAAGGTCGATAGGATGTACTACAAAGCATTGAATCTTCCAACCATCAAGAAAAGATTGGCTTAAATCCTCATCGTGGATTGAAAGTCATATAAAAACAAAGTGGAATAGTGAATGCATCTCATGGGACATGTGATATTTTGCCCACCGGAGCCTATGAGCAAGAGTTGTTGTATTTCTTGGACCATGTAATCAAGCAATGTAACCATGTTAAGCATTTTCGAATGTAATCACATGTAATCAAGACATTTTGTTGCTTTAATGAAGGATGCTATTGGTGGAGCTATCCTTTTATCCAATTGTCCTTTTTGCATTTGCATAACTAACTTAATCCTTTCATGGCTCTCATTCATTCATCCTCATTGCATCAAACATATGCATGAACATACCATAAAGGCCTAATCTAAAAATAATTTAAAGTGAAGGTGATCCAAAACATGGAATCTATAGTCCAATATCGGTACAACACTTGCAATCATAGGAAAGTGATGGAAAACAATCACCAGGCCCGTATCAAAAGACTCGAACTCATGTATAAGGAGTCTCAAGAGTAAGCACTTTGTAATGAGGAGCTACAAGCATAGTTCACTGAGCTAACTAAATTGCTATCCAACGCATTGAAGGAAGAAAGACAAACCAGCACAGTTGAGATAGGGAAAGAACTGGCCCACTCTGAAAGCAATTTGAATGGTGGTACTGAGGCCATCAATGCTTAAGAAGGGGCACTACATGGGCAACACCTTTTGGTAAAGAACATCCCACCATCTCAGCCATTTATTTATATCAATCCTATAATAGCATCCCATTTAATTCAAGGATTTCAAGGTGCAAGCTCTTCGCCACCAAGGCCTATAATCTTAGACCTCGATAAGCACATAGAGCAAGATAAAACAAAGAGGCCTTCAGAAAATGATGAGGACTTAGATAAGTATCACTCATTAGAAAAGTTTTTTTGAGTTGTGGAAGGAAGTAACAAACTCAGAATCATGGATGCAAAGTCATTAATGCTAGTTTCAAGCCTCGTCATCCTGCCCAAGTTCAAAGTGCTTGATTTTGAAAAATATACAATGGGACTACTAACCCTACTACCCATCTTCACATATACTATTGTAAAATGGCAGGACATGAAGGGAATAAGAAGCTACTGATCCATTGCTTCTAAGACAGCTTGATTGGGGTCGCCCTTCAATGGTATATAAGGCTTGATCTTGCAAGAATTTAGACATGGGCAAACTTGGCATGCACATTACTTGAACAGTATAAGCATGTGTCTGATTGGGTTTCGGATTGTCTTTCTCTCATGAACATGGAGAAGAAATCTTTTAAGAGTTTTAGACAGTATGCTCAGAGATAGAGGAAGGAGGTAACTCAAGTTCACCCTCATCTAACTGAAAAAGAAATGACAGTTATGTTTATTGGCACCTTACGAGCTCCATATTACGAAAGGCTAGCAGGAAATGTCATAAAAAATTTTGTTACTATGGTCATATCAGGTGAAATAATTGAGAACGCCATCAAGAGTGATAGGATATCTATCAGGGAAGCATCTGGATTAGTCAGAAAGACAGTAAATAAGGGTAAGGAAAGGGAAATAAATGTAGTAGGTAAGAATCGTGGTAGGTTTAATCAAAGCTTGCATCTAGCACAACCTATGTACTTTCCAATCACGTTCAATATGGGTTTTACCCCTTACTCATTAGCACTGCAACTAGTCCACGCTACTGAGTTTACTCCTACAATGAGTTTTGCATCAAATCTCGTGCAAAGTTTAACCCAAATGCATAGCCTCGCAACATGGAATAAGCATCTGGAGAAAGGGAGCACTTTAAACCACTCTCTTACTCGTATAAAAAGACCTACTCTCGCTTATTGGTAGGCAAACTAGTGGCTCTAGTATTCACAAACCTAATATCACCACCATACCCCAAATGGTATGATCAGAATGCTTATTATGAATACCACACGGGAGTTCAAGCCACTCTATTGAGAACTATGCTTATTCAAAAGAAAGGTGCAGGGTTTACTAGAAAAAAGAGTGATCAAGATTGAGCAAGGTCCTAAACCTAATGTACGGGCCAACCTACTCCTTAATCATACCAAATTAAGAGTGAATGCCGATAGCAATGGAAAAAGCTGATGAATTAAAAGAAGTGTGGCAGAAGTCAAAACTTTAATGCTAAGGTCGGCAGGCTTTCATGAAAATTAGAATAGTAATACAAAAGTCAAAAAAGAAATGATGTTAATACATTTTGTTGCCATTGTGGTCAAGAACACGACTTGTAACATTATCCATCATTCTTGAAGATAGTCAAAGGGATGATGGATCGATCCAAAATTGAGTTTTATGAGGAGTGGGATGGACATGATGATCCATCTATGAATGCTACTAAAGAGAAGAGACCCACTTATGGTCAAATCTCTAGTTGTCTGTCTTTTATGGGCATGAGAAAAAAAGCTAACGAAAGTTTTAGGCAGTGCATGGCAAGATGGATGAAGGAGGTTACCCAGATTCATCCCTTACTGACAAAAAAAGAGATGATAGTTAGATTCATTGGCACATTGCAAGCCCTTTATTACAAAAAGGTAGCAAGAAACTTCCCAAAAAACTTTGCAGATATGGTCATACTCTGTGGGAGGATCGACAAGGCCATGAAAAATGAATTGAGAAAAAAAAGTATTTGCAAAGATAAAGGGAAAGGAAAGATGAAGGCTAATAAGCAATCAAAATCTGGCATTGAAGCCAGTTTGTCTCTAACTCATGCTAAGTTAGACCTAAGGGAGATAATCATTGAAGAAAGCTATAAGATCCTGGAAAACATAAAAGAAGTTCCAATGATAATGAATCTTGTTTGGCAAATCTTAGTGCAAGCTAAGCTACTTAATGCAACCAAGATTGTAGAGGAATGGATAGACAACTTTTGTGATTTCCATACTATTTATGGCCATACTCTTCAAACATGTAAAGAGTTTCGCATAATAGTTCAAAGGATGATAAATAAGGGTAGCATCGAATTCTATGATGAAAAGCAAACTGCACATGCTAAGTCTACAAATGCAACATCATCCATCAATGCATAAAAAGAAAAAGGCAATCTCCCTTACAGGATTGGAAGGTCATTAATTTTGTACGACAATCGATTAAGAGTTAAAGTTAACCCCGTTTAGCCTTCACCAAAGATGATCTTTCAACTTCCATCTCCCTTCCCATATAAAGATGATAAGGTAGTTTTTTAAACTATGAAAGCAAAACCTTAATCATCAGAGAATCTAGCCAGTAAGTAGCAAGCGTTGACCTTTTAAAAGTAAGTCACCTAACTTGGAATGGTCGATGTTATGCCTCGATAGCATTGAAAAATAGCAATCAGCAAGAAAATGCCAATCTTGTTTCCTAAGCACCAAAGTCTACAACCAAGAACTCAGATTCAATAGCTGTCAAGGATCTAGTAAGCAAGAAAGAAGCTACAAAATTCCTTAAATTCATCAAGCATGGTGAATAAAACATCGTCAATTAGTTGAACAAGTAACCTGCCAAGATATCTCTGTTTGTTACTGTTGTTGAATTCAAAAGGTCATAGGAATAGGCTCTTCAAGATTTTGAATGAGGCCTATGTCTTTCCTAACATCTCTAGAGGTTAATTTGATCACCTAGTGAACAACATTACAACCGACAATTACATATCTTTTGGCGATGATGAAATCCCACACAAAGGAAGAGGAAATTACAAGGCTCTCCATATCACCATTATTATAAAGGCACCATTATTAAAAGGCACAATGTTACCTAAGGTGCTTATTGAAAATAGGTTAGCTTTAAATGTGACGCCCATGCAATGCTTGAACAAACTCCCTATTGACACATCTCATATCCAAAATAGTCATACAATTGTGTAAGCATTTGATAGGACTTGTCAGAGCATTGTTGGGAACATCATTATTCCACTCCAAATTGACCCATGTACTTATGAAGTTGACTTCCACTTGATGGACATTGCTTCATCATATAACTGCCTATTGGGAAGGCCATGGATTCATTCTACTGGAGCAGTGCCATCATCTTTGCACCAAAAGATAAATTTGTCATTGAGAATAAAGTTGTTAGTATTTGAGGAGAGGAAGATATCATTACTGCTACCTCAACTGATGCCTCATTTGTCAAACCTGATGAAGATGGTCTAGAATCCTCTTTCTAGGACTTTGAATTTGTTGACGCAACTTATATCAAAAAAGGATTACTAATAGTCCAGCCATACCCATTAGAAAGCACTCTCATGGTTTTAAAATTGACTGTTGGTAAGGGTGCTCAGGTTAGAAAGGGACTTAGGGAAACACCTTCAAGGAATTGCTAAAGCCTTGAAAGTGGTCAACCAAATCAACAACAGAGGGTTGGGATTTAAGCCCAGTGCACAATAGAAAATAAAGCAAACTTAAAGAACTATGAAATAAGAGTGGCTCGTTTATTAGGACGATATATAAAGTATGAGCCAATGATATTCCTACCACTTCGGGAAAGTTTTTGCCTAAGGAGACATGAAAATAATAGCTCTACTAGTGCTATGCTCATATTGAACAAGGCATTCATATCTCCATTAATGTGATTGGCGAGCCAAATATGTCAACTACAAGTCTGGAAACTGGTTTGTGCCCTCCAGGGTTTGTTTTGAGTGTTTGGACTGAGACCGAGATTCTTGTACTACTCAAGTCTATTTCAAAGTAATGCTATGAACTAAACTTACATGCTCTCGCCCAAAAGCATTGTTGGATCCTTTGCATGGGCAACTTTTATTAAGTATTATCAATGAAAATGATTAGGCATTTTGCATTCATTCTTTGTGTTCATAATTTTTTATGACCCTAGACTTTTTTTTCTTCCACCTATATTGTTTTCTTCCATATTTTTAGGTACCCCAATGAAGGAGACATGAATGTTCATACTGAAACTTTAATAATTGATTTTTAAGCAACCGATTTGCGCCGGTGAGGTTGAATCTAAAGAGAACCCTAAAGAGAACCCCATACCCTTAGACCTACAGAGACTAGTTGAATAGGAAAAAAAATCAAATAGTACCTCATAAAGAATCCATTGAAACCATAGACCTTGGAATAGAAGAAAACCCAAAAGAAGTCAAA
>JBBYHM010375163.1:0-17175 GCA_038381775.1 Adansonia rubrostipa
AAATATATCATCTAAAAACTAAATAAAAATATCAATTAATAAAATAATTTTGTTATGTACATGTCATAAAATAATTTCATGAATTTAAGATTTAATATAAAATATTTTAAATATTTTATTATTTTTAAATAATATTTTCAACATTTATAATTTGTATATATTATGTACAATATATATTGGTGGAGGATCGATTCCTTACGTAGGGAACCAGCCCATACTATTTATTTTTTAAGGATAAAAATAATAATAAATAAATAAAAATAAGAGTAAAATGATAATTACATCTCTTTATAATAATTTTAATAATTACTATTTCTTTTTTCAAATTGTTTTTTCTAATTTTATTCTTTTTTAATAATTATCAATTTATTTTTTTAAAATTTTAGTATTTCTTTTTTTGGATTTTTTTTTAATTTCACTTTTTTATAATAATTATCAATCTATTTTTTTCTGAAATTCTTCTTTAAATAGTTAGTCGATAATAACCTTATAAATTTGAAAATACCCTTGAGTCCTAGGACTCTTTTAATAATTATCAATTTATTTTTTTAAATTTTACTATTTCCTTTTTGGAATTATTTTTTAATTTTATTTTTTATAATAATTATTAATTTATTTTTTCTGAAATTCTTCCTTAAGTAATTGGACGAAAATAACCTGATATATTCTTTTTTAAATTTTACTATTTCCTTTTTGGAATTATTTTTTTTAATGTCATATTTTTATAATAATTATCAATCTGTATCTTTTTCTGCAATTTTCCTACTTTGACGAAAATAACCTCGAAAAATACCTTAAGACTCAAAAATAATAGATTATAGATTAATCTTATATTGCGTAGTCGATTTCTATACGAGAGAACCAATTTTAGCTAAAATAAAAAATGCATAAAAATTATAAAAATGTCAATTTTTAATATAATTTTTAACATGTAAAATATATAATTTTTATTTTTCAATAATAACTCAAAATTTATTATAAGATATATTTTTATTTTTTATTATCTTAAATAATAACTTAATATTTAATACAAATATTTTTAAATATAATTTTTTATATGTATAATTGATATATAATGACTCTCCTTTTAAAATTTGATATAATGCAAAGAAGGGAGACAGCAAAGTAAAACAATGGTAAAAAAGCAGTTGCAGTTTTAATTATTGATAAATCTAATAATTATTATTTCCTTCTTTGATATTATTTTTTTCGATCACTCTTTTTAATAAATATTTGTTATTTCACTTATTTAAAACTCTCTAAAAAGTAAAGCAATTCATATTCCTCATGAATATTAATCTATCAATCCGGTACAGCGTACAAAGTTCTCACATTCAACGTGTGTGTGTGTATATATATATATTCTCTCGTACTGCGTAATAATATCAATTAATCTCATATTAAGTCGTGAGTTTCTGTACGGAGGAATCAAATTCCAACTCAAGTTAAAAGTGCATAAAAATTAAAGGAGCATAAGTTCTTAATATTATTTTTAATATTTAAAATATTAATTTTTATTATTTTTAAATAATAATTTAAAATTTAATATAAAATATTTTTTATTTTTTTAATAATAACTTAAGATTTAATAAATTTTTAATATTTTATTATTTTTAAATATAACTTTTAATATATATAATTGATATATATTGGCTTTCCCCTTAAAAGGAGATATAATACAAAGAAGGGAGACGGTAGAGAAGCGCAAAGGTAAAAACGTAATTACAGTTTTAATTATTAAGAATTATATTATTGTTTCCTTCTTTAGAATTATTTTTTTTCCCATCACCTTTGTTTAATAATTATTTGTTCATTTCATTTTTCTAGAATTCTCCCAAAAGAATGCAATTCATTTTCCCGATAATTCAATCAATCCCATACCTTCTCCCATTCTACCACGTACATGTGTATTTGCGCATTAATATCAATCAATCTTATGTTACCTAAAACATATATACATACATATACATATATAAACAAAGTAAAAAAGTAAAAAGTTGTTATATGTACAAGGAAGTTCATTCTTATATGGAGGAACCAATTCCAACTCAAATTAAAATTATATAAAAATTAAAGAAGTTTCCGTTCTTAATATTATTTTTAATATATAAAATATTTAACTTTTATTATTTTTAAATAATAATTTAAAATTTAATATAAAATATATTTTTATTTTTTATTATTTTGAAATCATAACTTAACATTTAACAAAAATATTTTTTAATATTTTATTTTTTCAAATATAATTTTTAATATGTATAATTGATATATAATGACTCTCTCCTTTCAGGGAGATATAATGCAAAGAACAGTAGAGAAAAGTAAGTGTAAAAAAGTAATTACAGTTTTAATTATTAATAATTATAATAATTTTTTTTGGAATTATTTTTCGCTATCACCTTTTTTATTAATTATTTATTCATTTCAATTTTTCGGGATATTCATGTTGTCAATGAATATGAATCTATCAATCGCATACGACCAATGAGATTCTCCAATTCTATAGATATATATATGTATATTTTCTCATATTGTGCATGAATATCAATTAATCTCAAATTGTGTAAAGCATATATACATACATATATGTGTGTATATATATATATATATAAAGAAAGTAAAAAAGTTATTACCGTGAGTTTCTATACGGAGGAACCAAATCCAACTTAAATCAAAAGTGCATAAAAATTAAAGGAGTGTTAGTTCTTAATATTATTTTCAATAAACAAAATATTTAATTTTTATTATTCTTCAATAATAATTCAAACTTAATTACAAAATATATTTTTGTTTTTTATTATTTTTAAATGATAACTCAAGATTTAAAAATATATATTTAATATTTTATTATTTTTAAATAAAATTTTTAATATGTATAATTGATATATATCACTCTCCCCTTAAAAGAAGATATAATGCAAAGAAGGGAGATAGTAGAGAAGAGTAAGGATAAAAATGTAATCATAATTTTAATTATTAATAATTCTAATAATTATTGTTTTTTTAAATTATTTTTTTGGGAGTCAGTTTTTACATGAAAGAAACAATTCCAACTCAAATCAAAGGTAATTACAGTTTTAATTATTAATAATTCTAATAATTAATGTTTCTTTTTTTAAAATTATTTTTTTGTCAATCTTTTCTTTAATAACTATTTATTTATTTCACTTTTTTAGAATTATTCCAAAAATAAAGCTACTCATATTCCAATCAATCAATCCCATTCAGCTTACGGAATCCTCCCATTCTAGGTATATACATGTATATTCTCCTGTGTTGGGCATTAATATCAATTAATCTTACATTGTGTAGTCGATTTCTATACGAGAGAACCAATTTTAGCTAAAATAAAAAATGCATAAAAATGAAAAAAGTGTCAATTTTTAATATAATTTTTAACATGTAAAATATATAATTATTTTTCAAAAATAACTTAAAATTTATTATAAAATATATTTTTATTTTTATTATCTTAAATAATAACTTAAAATTTAATAAAAATATTTTTAAATATAATTTTTTATATGTATAATTAATATATAACGACTCTCCCTTTAAAAGGAGATATAATGCAAAGAAGGGAGACAGCAAAGTAAAGCAATGGTAAAAAAGTAGTTGCAGTTTTAATTATTGATAAATCTAATAATTGTTACTTCCTTCTTTGACATTATTTTTTTCGATCACTTTTTTTAATAAATATTTGTTATTTCACTTTTTTAAAATTCTCTAAAAAATAAAGCAATTTATATTCTCGATGAATATTAATCTATCAATCCGATACAGTGTACAAAGTTCTCGCATTCAACGTGTGTGTATATATATATTCTCTCGTACTGCATAATAATATCAATTAATCTCATATTAAGTAGTGAATTTCTGTACAGAGGAATCAAATTCGAACTCAAGTTAAAAGTGCATAAAAATTAAAGGAGCGTAAGTTCTTAATATTATTTTTAATATATAAAATATCTATTTTTATTATTTTTAAATAATAATTTAAAATTTAATATAAAATATTTTTTTTAAATAATAACTTTAGATTTAATAAAATTTTAATATTTTATTATTTTTAAATATAACTTTTAATATGTATAATTGATATATATTGGCTTTCCCCTTAAAAGGAGATATAATACAAAGAAGGGAGACGGCAGAGAAGAGCAAAGGTAAAAACGTAATTACATTTTAATTATTAAGAATTATATTTATTGTTTCCTTCCTTGAAATTAATTTTTTCCCATCACCTTTGTTTAATAATTATTTGTGCATTCCACTTTTCTAGAATTCTCCCAAAATAGTGCAATTCATTTTCCCGATGAATCAATCAATCCCATGCGTTCTCCCATTCTACTACGTACATATGCGTATTCTCCCGTACTGCACGTTAATATCAACCAATCTTATGTTACGTAAAACATATGTACATATATATATACATATATAAACGAAGTAAAAAAGTTAAAAAATATTATACGTACACGGAAGTCCATTCTTATATGGAGGAATTAATTTCAACTCAAATTAAAATTACATAAAAATTAAAGAAGTTTTCCTTCTTAATATTATTTTTAATATATAAAATATTTAACTTTTATTATTTTTAAATAATAATTTAAAATTTAATATAAAATATATTTTTATTTTTTTTATTATTTTGAAATCATAACTTAACATTTAATAAAAATATTTTTTAATATTTTATTATTTTTAAATATAATTTTTAATATATATAATTGATACATACTGACTCTCTCCTTAAAGGGAGATATAATGCAAAGAACAATAGAGAAAAGTAAGTGTAAAAAAGTAATTACAGTTTTAATTATTAATAATTTTAATAATTATTATTTTTTGGAATTCTCCCAAAAATAAAACCGATTCATGTTCTTAATGAATATGAATCAATCAATCGCATACGACGTATGAGATTCTCCAATTCTATATGTATATATATATGTATATTTTCACATATTGCGCATGAATATCAATTAATCTGAAATTGTGTAAAGCATACATGCATACATATATGTATATATATATATATAAAGAAGGTAAAAAAGTTATTACTGAGGAACCAAATCCAACTCAAATCAAAAGTGCATAAAAATTAAAAGAATGTTAGTTCTTAATATTATTTTCAATAAATAAAATATTTAATTTTTATTATTCTTCAATAATAATTCAAAATTTATTACAAAATATATATTTATTTTTTATTATTTTTAAATAATAATTTAAGATTTAATAAAAATATATTTAATATTTTATTATTTTTAAATACAATTTTTAATATGTATAATTGATATATACCAACTCTCCCCTTAAAAGAAGATATAGTGCAAAGAAGGTAGACGGGTAGAGAAGAGCAAAGGTAAGAAAGTAATTATAGTTTTAATTAGTAATAATTCTAGTAATTATTATTTCCTTATTTAGAATTATTTTTTTTACTATCACCTTTTTTAATAATTATTTGTTTATTTTACTTTTTTGAAATTCTTTCAAAATTTTTTTATATATATACGAGGGAGTCGGTGCGAAACTCATAAACTCATCCATCCTTCTTCCTTCTATCTCAATTGTAGGAAACTCATCCATTCTCTTTTTTATATCGATTGTAATAATGTCTTTCAAGAGTCTATTGCATGAGTACGCCCAAAAGAAAGGTCTTGATATACCCGTTTATGAGACTATCCAGGAAGGGCCATCCCACCAACCCTTTTTCAAGTCAAAAGTAACCATTAATAACATCACGTATTGCTCCTTGTGTGGATTACCTAATCGCAAGGCAGTAGAGCAGTCGGCAGCTGAAGTTATTTATTCCATAGAACAAGTGTGAGATATGGGATATTTAATCCTCATTAAAATTTAATTAATTTTCAATTTTTTTAATATTTTACCTTCCTGATTCCCTCATTAACCGTTACATGTAATTGATGTTTCACCATCTATCCAAGACATTAGGTATCAATTAGTTCTCACTATTTGTATGTTACTTCTCAAATTATTCATTAATTCTCTCTCTCTCTCTCTCTCTCTCTCTCTCTCTCTCTTTGTGCGTTAAATATCTTTTTTGCTTTTATCTGATGATCAAAATTTTTAATAATGTGTTTTGTAATGAATAGAAATTGCAGCGCTGAGTGCATGTATTCATGGATAGAGGAATACTTGGAATGCTGGGGAATGGTTCAGAAACCAACTAGCTTTTCTCAATTTGGATCAAGTTTCAGAACTCAAAGTCAAAGCTTAAGTTCATAGTTGTCATTGCTGGCACACTTGGCACTGTCTCACCCTTGTAAGTTTATGGTATTGACTTTTATGTAAATTTTTACACTTGCTTTTGTTAATTCAATATTTTTTTCCCTAATATTTGTAAAAATATTACACAAAATTTCGTTATTTTTAATAAAAATTGAAATTTTTTATTCCATAGAGACGTATGGAGATGTAAATGGTTAGATGATGAATCAATTTGGTCTTCGTTTTACAACATATGTATCGTTTTGATGGAAATAGGGTTCAGGTGTACATTGGAAAACCTCCAATCAAATCTCATTACAAGGTTAATTTTGATTGTGCCTCAACCATCATGAGTGTGGAGGAGTAGAAGATCATTAAAGGACAAGTAATAGGATGCAATCAGAAATCAGCTAGCATCGATTTCGTTCTATGGTGATAATGTGATGACAATAAAGAAGAATATGAAGTAACCAAAATCTCTTAAAAAAATGAGATCAAATAAGATATTGTTTACTTGAAATAGATGGGATTCGTTCCTCAATTGGTAAGTAAATTTAAAAAAATTAAAAAATTAATAAGGAGAAATTATACTAAACTACCTTGTGGGATAAGTCAATGCAGATTGAGACCTTATGGTTTTAACTTTGACACTTTGGTACTCTGCAATTTATTTTATTTGCAGAGTTAGATATTTTGTTACTTTTTCATCCATTTCTCTACAATTTTAATTAATTAGTTATATAATGCAAATATAATTAATTAAGTAGCACAAAATTAATCTAATAAAAATTTTGAAATTAACTTGCAAAGTCACTCTAACTCCTTTCTCATGTAGACATGTTGCTCACCTCTCTCTCTCTCTCCATGAGAGTACAACTAAGTGAAATACCCAAAAGGCCATTCCTTTTTGTCTTATCTTTTTAGTGTTGATTTTTATGTTATAAATAACTTCAAGAAAGGATACCACATGCATTGATCGTACATCTTCCCCCAATAATTTTTGGTCATTTGCATTATAAAGTAGTTGAATATGCTTTTTATCTTTTTCTGAGCAAAATTTTGTTTTTGACTGTTTATAGGAAAAAAGTGAAAGAAATTACCTTATTAGATAACTCTATGAGTTAATGTTGTGTCCACTATTTCTCTAAATGCTGACCTCGGAATTAGTTGAGTGAATGAAAGAGCTTAGAAGGAGTAATTAGCTACGAAACAGATGTCCAATCAAAATAGCATAAAGATTAATTTTTTCGAGTAATAAAATTTAAATTATTATAAATGTTTTAAAAGAAAAAAGGAGAAATGATAAAATTGAAATAAATTATTATAACTTTTATTTAATAAATTTATATCTTTTTGCCACTTTATTAATTTTATTTGTGTTATAAAACCAATTAATTGAAAATGTAACATAAATGGAAGGAAAGTAATAGGATCCCAAAGTGTCAAAATTGAAACCACATAATCTCGATCCGCACATGGCTCATAACACAAGATAGTTTAGCATAATTTCTCTAATTAATAATTTAAGTGCAATGAATAAATTTAAAGATTATTATTATTATTATTATTATTATTATTATGTGTTTTGCTAAAGACTTTGGAAAAAGGCTAAATGGTGAATAATATTTCGTTTGAAAAACTTTTAGGAAATTAACTTAATAGATAAAAAGTCTTTTTTTTAATAAAATAGATAAAAAAAATTTTTTTTGAAAAAAGGATTTAATTCGTAAGACTATAATAAGGGTGTTCCATATATATTCAATTTTTAGAGTGTTCATATGAAAAATAGTTGTGTTTATTTGCATAACTCAACGCTTAGTCTCCATTTATATAAAATAATTATTTTTATATTATTATCTGATAACTAAATACAAAAGTTGCAACTGTATTAATATCCCTCACATATTAAAACTTACGTTTGCAACTTTAATGTTAAAATCTTAAAGTCTATCAAGAGTCAGATAACTCTTTCCATATAAACATTCCAAATGATTCAATATGAAACATTTTTATTGGAATCTTACATATCAAATCTTATGTTTTAACTTTAACATATAAAAATTATTAAAAATTTATTTGTTATAATTATTTCTTTTTATACCAGTTAATTCCTCACAAAATGTCTTAAATCAGATACTATTCGTCATTTAATCTTAACATTTTTAATTCATAAGTACAAAGTTCAAATACTAAAACGTGAATATTTAATGTCTATGGAATGAGAAAAGACATTATTTAATTTAAAATTTTATGACGCTTATATGTTTAAGAAATAATAATTAAAATAGCTGTTATAAATTAATAGTCAACTAAAAATATTGTTGCATTAAAATAATAAAAACTCAAACCATGCAACGCTTTGTCATATGCTTGTTATAATATATTTTCAACTCTTATTAAAGTGAATCTGAGTAAATAGGGTTAAAATAGCATTTTTTTTCCTTTTTACTTTTTTTCCTATATTTTTCTAGACTTGATAATATTTGACATGATTATACAAATGTAACACGTAAAAAATAAAAAAAAACATGACATGACACAAATACATTCTCAAAATTTATCTAATATGAATTATAAATGTATCAAAATTGAGATAAATGTAAAAAACCTTAAACAAGATTATGGTATAAGAAAATATACAAATATAACATGAATACACGAATAGCTAGGTCTAATTTTTTCTTAGAATTTTTTTGTATTTATTAACATTTAATTACTTGAGTTATATTTGTTTGTTTTAAATTGTTTTTGGAAGTTATAATTTTTTATCTTAAATTGCTTAAATTTTTTCCCTATTTTAATTATTATAATCTTCTATATTCTATATATGTCTAGCTCCAAACTAAAATAAATAGGGACAAACTACTTTTTATCAATATTGTATTTTTCATTTCAATAGAGTGAATAGGGATAGAGGCATAATATACTCTTAAATATTTATTTTAATTTGCATTTCGAGGTGTTCTACTATTAGAAATTAAATTTAATTAATAGGGATTAATTTTTTTAAAAAAAATTTAAATCTCATCACTACAATTAAAAATGAAGATGTAATTTCTCAAATTAATTCATATGTGTTTCGCACTCCTATTATAAAAGAAAGCTATAACGTCCAAATCCTTTTAAATGTTTATATTAATTTGCATTTTGAGATGTGCTACTATTAGAAATGAAATTTAATTAATTTGAGGTATGCCAACAAAATTTTGCCGCTCTCAAGATTCGGGTTTGCCTTTGTTCTTCTCAATTTAAATTGAGTCGTTCCTTTAGCTTTACGAATTATTAGAATCAGAATTATTCTTATTTTATTTTCATAAACTTTTTATGATATTTGATATAATTTAATTAATTAAACTTTAAATGTAATTTCAATTTCAGTTATATTTTAGAGTTCTATATTTAATATTTGCTATTAAAATTACTTTAAATGTGTCTTTTAATATATTGATTATTATACATACTTTTCATAGCTTTACAGTTATAAATCTCATTAAAAAATTTAATCCGACTTAACAATTCAATTTATTGTAAAAAAAAAGCAACAGTCTCAGTACCCATACTATATACTTGAGATCTCTCCATATTTCCATGTTTATCTTGGTGCTACACTGATATTCATGTCAATACGTAAAAGAATTTGAGGATTTTAACTTTTTAAGCTTAAAGTGAGCATCTTTCTTTCCCATTTTGGTTTTTCCTTTTGTCATTATCAATATTTACGAACAAATATCGTCTTAATTATTGTGCTATTTTTTGGTATTGTTCTAAGTCTAGATCAGGTATGAATTAACACTTATCTGATTTTTTAATGGTTCGTGGCGTGTTCTACAAGATCATGTAGATAAATTTGACAAGGCGTTGAGAATCTCATGAAGTAAACATGGCTTAGAAGATGATGGTAGTCTCTGGTGTCAGGGCTTCTTTCTGTTTACACTGAAGGTCGGTTTTTGTTGTGCTTTTTTTTACCACTTTGGTTTTTCAGGCAAAGATAATTTATTTGATATTTACTATTAGTTATACTCCTTATTGTATTTACTGCTCCTATATCAAATAATTTATTTGATATTTACTATTATCATATTTTAGAATCATGCATCTTACGAGATGCTTCATGCCCAAAGGGCATGCTATCTTACAAATTAATCACACTAGATGCTTGCAAAAAAATTAAAAATGTCTGAAATTAAAGTGCAATATATCACTTCATTCGTATCAAAGAATAGACTAATAAAATTAAATACTCAGTATCGCAAATGACTTTTACATTTTTTTTTTAAATTATTGCTATCTTATATACATCGCGAAATCACACACATATATTGATTATACATGATTAGGATTTGCAAAACCAATATTGTTTGGCTAATGACTTAAAAATCAAAATCAGAGTTAACTTAATAGAATTTTTTTTCCTGTCACTCTACCATATCATATTTTCAAATGATTTTGTAGACACCAAATTTTGTTCAAGTAGTTTTCAGATCACTTGTTATTTGGAATAGCTTGATTAATTAAGCCATGTTTTCAAATCAGAGTTAACTTAATAGAATTTTTTTTCCTGTCACTCTACCATATCATATTTTCAAATGATTTTGTAGACATCAAATTTTGTTCAAATAATTTTCAGATCACTTGTTATTTGGAATAGCTTGATTAATTAAACCATGTTAATTTGATTTTGTTAGTTCAATTAATTGGGCCTAATTCATTTTTATTTTGGCTTGTTTTGATTTGGGATTTGAGTGGGCTTGATGACCCAAATAGATTTTAAAAATAATACAAAAAAGACCAAAAAAAGGCTGGAGTGTGACATCATCTCTTCCTATTTGCAGAGCCAACATTGACAGCTTTTTTCGTGCATCTGGTGTTTAAACCACCAACCACTTCAGGCTCTTTTGGTGCACGTTTCATTGTCCCAAACTATTATCATATTGTGCAAATGAGCTTATGAAGCCATTATCACTGACCCCTTTCAATCACCGATATTTGAATGTCCATGGCTCCAGCCTGGTTCTAGAAAACTCAAAAAAATCGAAAGGTCCCCTGTTTTGTGTTGACAGTACTATAATCTCAAATTTAAAAATTATTTATGAATCCTAAATGATTTTTATAGAATTTCTTGATATTTCCCCTTAAAAAGCATCAAATTATTTTTCCAATAATATCTCATTTTCTCTCAAGTCACTCCAGATGAGAGAGTTATGATTTTTTAAACCAATGCTATTTGGAACCTTTGGAATTAGCAAATTGTAATCCATTCGGCCCATTACGACCTATCAAATGATTTTTCTGAATTTTCAAAATATTTTTCCCTAAAAGTTTATGAAATTTCCTTTGTGAAAATGTATCGTTTGCAATATAATGATTCTGAATGAGCCGGAAATGATTTTCCAAAATTTGCCACATCCTTTCTCTTGCACTTGCTACCAGTGTCACACTAGACCCAAATTTAAAAATTATTTTCTCTTAGAATCCGATTTTCTAGGATTTTTAAAATATTTTATTATTGATCTTTACCGAGCTACCTTTTCAATGGCACACTTTTTGGTAGAAGATTGTCGAGAAGAAATCGTGGATAGTTTCGGGATTATTTTTGCTCATAATAAAAAAAGTGTTATTAGAATATTGACATTGTTAAATGAAACATTTTCTGGCAACTTTCGTCAATTTAAATATAATCAAAGAAAAACTAAAAATACAATATTAAAAACAATAAATCCCAATCTAATAAAATCTTGGTTAATAGATTTAAATTATTTTAAGATCAACTAGCGCATCGAGCGGAGTATTCCTAGTAATCTATATTCCCAGCTCCTAACTAAAATAATTAGGGATCATTTAGGTATTTTAACAAAATAAGTTGCATTTGGTTTTGAGAATTTGATCTTTATTGGATTGTAATTACGTTGATTATTTCACATTTAATACAATTATTGATTCCTATTCCCTAATTTCTATTAGACACTTTCTATTCACATGACAGTGCCATTAATTAAAACAACAAAATCATTAAATTAAAATGTAACAATAAAATCATTAAGAACAAATAATTATAGTTTAATTGTAATTCCTCTTAAACTAATAAAATTTTAAGCATGTATTATGCCCCTGTTATAGGTAGGAGGTAGACATAGAGTATTATATATAGATAGATAGACATATCTATATATTCAATATATACTATATTTTCAGCTCCTTTTTAGTAAATAGGGAATTAGTTGAGATTAACATGAGAGAAGAAGGATTGAGAGCTGCTGAGAATAAACAGTAAAGAAATGGTAAAACCAATTTCTTATTATATGTGTGTCTATATATATGAATTTTTTCAGTTTTTTAATTTATTTTGAGGGTAGTCAAATAATCAAGTATATGAAATTTTATTATCTATGATTTCCATTTAAACATTTCTTAGGTTATATAATTAAGTCAATAAATCGATTTACTGTTACTCATTAATTATATTGACAATTTTCTCTTTCCCTCTCTTTTCCATCTTCGATTGTTTTTCGTATTTCCAATTTATTTGCCCATTAATTACCATTTGTGTTTTGATTACCTGAAACTATTTCCAACTAATCTTTCTTAATCAATCTTTTTGTACAGCACAAATTACAGAATGACTCGAAAGTGGACAAATGTTCTGTATAGAATGATTTTGTACTTACATATTTATTGCCTAATAAACCTCATTTAATATATTTTTTTCTTCTATATCTCCCCTTTCCTTTTTCATCAAAAAATAATGAAAAGAAAACGTTTTTTTATAAGATTGCCGATTAATTCTCTTTAATTGCCAAATTATTTTTTTACATGGAGGTTATGTTTTTCTTTAAATTGATTTCAATTTATGATAGCTTTAAGTCCATTTGGAAGTTATATGCTTTTTATTTATGCTGGCTCACTCTCTTTTGGAGCAAATGGGAAATTATTAGAATAATTTGATTTTCATAAATTTTTATTATATATTTAATTTAATTAATTACATTTTAAATGTTGAATGAATTTAAATTTAAGGCTTATTTGATTTTATTTTTCTTTAAATTAAATTAATTTGGTGTTTCTAATATAATGTTGTTATTTTTTTGGGTTGCTACAAGATGAACATGCATTCTAATGATTCCAGACAATTTCTTTTCAATATTTCAGGAAAGCATAGATCATACATCGGTACTATGGACACCAATATTTCAAAGTTAGCTATGTAAATTGAGAAAATAATTTTTAAAAAATGAGAATGCAGTAAAAAAATGCTATATACAAGAGCTAACGAAATATTTAGATTTCTAATACTTATTTAAATTATTTTAGTATGTTAATCAACAAAAGTTATTTGTTTACTTTAGTGTTTTTTACATTTATAGTTAAAAACATAATATCAATATGCCCTGAACCAGAGCACTAAATATGCATATATGTTGGATACAATTTCTTTTGGCTAGCTTTAAGAGGACATAATCCAAAAATAAATAAATAAATATGCAATTAAAAAATGTCAATGTAAATTTGTTTAATCATTTTGTTTGAACAAACAGTGGTAGTCAATTTCCTTAATTTGTTTATGTCTTCATTTATCTCTCTCTCTCTCTCTCTTTCTCTTGTTTTTTAGTTTATTCGGTTTTTTTAGAATATTTTTCCTATTCATTTTTTTCCCCTAAAGGAGAAGGGATGGGGTATCAGGGTTGGAATTTGCAAGCTTTGGCATTTAAACACACATATTTATTTTTTATTTTTGATATCATTTTTGATAAATTGAGAATGAGAGAGATGCTTGAAATCGAACAAGCTTATATGCCAGCTCTAAAGCACTCTTAGCCACTAGTCCAAGAAGTTGTTAGCCATTAGGCACTCTCTTTCTTTGATATGCCAACCTAAAAAGAGATAGGGATATGGAGCTTGACTTGAAAACAAACTATTGGCATCACCCTCTGCGATAGTATTCCCTGTTTTTAGCATTAAACAAAATCAATTGATTTTCCTAGATCACCATTTCAAGGCATTTGAATGCTTTGAAATGAACCAAATTAATTCCTCTATGGGGTCAAATGTCATAATATGAGTCTCACTAGGTTTGGATTAAGGCCTAAGCACCCTTCAAAAATTGATTGTCTTTTATTTAAATTATCAATTTTAATTAAAATCTATATTTTCACTAGATATATAAAAAAATTACAATTTCTAAAATTATCAAAACTTTCATCTATGTGAATACACCAACCCCATTTTTCAAAGGAATATGCTAACCCCAATTTTCAAAATTTCATTAAAAATTTTGAATTTTTCGCTTTCCCGAACAACCTCAAGCTTTTCAAGCAAAACCTTCTTTTTCATGCTTTAAGTGACCAATAAGTCCAAACGCATCTTAGAATTGATAAATTAGTTATTTCTCAATAACCGAGAATAATTACGAGATATATCTTGAAGTCCCTCCTTTCTATGCTTTCTGTGTTTATTTTATGCAATATTTATTACATTTCTTTATTTTTACTAACATGTTTCCTTTGTGGTGACAAGTTTTGCATTCATACATTAACTAAATCTTTTTAAATTATCAAGGCAATGTTTGTATCGACATCCCTTCAGTGCTCGATAATAAATATCCTTTTCTAAATGCAATTCGAAAATCTTTTAACCTTGGTTTTCATCACTCCTCCGAGTTAGGTATTGGTATCAAATTCTTTCTAAAAAATCAAATTTATTATTTTCAAAATTCATTCATCATAAAAATATACAAATGGTGATGCAAAAAATTAAGAAAATCGAGACTGCGATATTATATGGCCAAAAAATATTGATTTAGGGCATTATGTGGGTGCTAATCCTTCCCCTTGTGTAACTAACTCTTGGACCCTCTTAATGAACTCCGGTGCATGAAGACCATAAAATTGATTCTTCGAGTTTCATGACTTGAGGTATCAGTTTTAGTACGTTCCGATCATACCTAGCCTAAACGATTAATGGCAACTTCAAATTTTTGGTCATTTCATGGTGACCATTCTCCAAGCACGAGAAACACCTTTTTCTCACAATCACCCACAAAAAATCCTAGTCAAGGGACAGTATTCTTAAGTTGTGTGCGTCATCTGAGCAATCGAAGGGTACGCATCAACATAGTATATAATTAATGGACACATTATATTATATACAATATATCTGTATTACGTAATAATATACATATAATAAAATATGTCATATTATGTTATAGATAGCTGTATTTTATGTCATTAGAGTTATTTAATTAATTTAGTTGATTAAGTCATTGAATATTGTTTTATAAAAGAAATATGTATCATTAAAATTTAAAGTTATTTAACATAATTAATTAATTTAGTATTATATTTTACTTTGAAAAACATTTTTTAAATTTTTTATTATTATAATACTTTTTATAAATGAATTTTAGTGGCATATTATTTTAAAATCTAAGATTAACTCAGTTGGCAAAGTGTCTAATGGTAACCTCGTTAGCCAAGGTTTGATTTTATATGGAGTGTAAATTTTCAACAATTTGCAAAAGCAGATTTGAAGAGCATATTTAGATATTAAAATCTATTATCCACATATATAATACGGATTCGGATAATGGATATGAGGGTTCATCTTTTTATTCGCTCCAAATTCATCTATAGATAGTAATTATAATATCTAAATCCTAATATTATCTAAATCCACATATCATCATCTATAAAAATGGATCGAATAATTGTGGATATCCAAATCCACACTATCCATTGCCATTCTTAACCAAAATCTAAACCAGGGGGCATACTATGAAGGCAATCGAGTCAAATAGGGTTCGAGTAATAATTTCAAGTTTGAATTTGATTCAAAACTTATGATTCGAAGTTTAACTTAAACTCGATCAAATATTATTCTTAAATTTAAAATCGATTCAATATAAAAACAAAACTACTTAAACTTGTTTAAATTCAATAACCTAGATTCACATGCTCTTCTTTAAACTCAACTGTTTGTACTCAACTTCAGATTGAGATTTTTCAAAACTAATTAAAAATAATATACATAAACTTGATGAAGCTCATGAGCTACTCAAAATAATCATTAGGATACTCAAATTTTTCTCACTCGATAATACAAGTTGCTCAAGCCCGGCTCAAAATCACCATGCCAAATTTAAGTTTTTTCGAGCCAAAAAGTACAAATGTCCAAATTACACCCATAAGATAATACCTAACAATAAAAACTTCACATAATTCGAATTTATAGTATCATGGAATTATATATATTTTATTTTGTGTTACACACTCATTAGTTATTATATTCAGCATTCAGCCTTTTATATACAGATGAAGGAAACAAGAGGGAAAAAAAAAAAGGCAAGTGTAAAGGTGGAGAAGAAAAGTTGGGGCTAGACCTAACAAACAAATTCGGGTGTTGTGGATTCGGATAATTTGCAAATTCAGATATTAAATTTACTATTCAAAATAAATTTGAAAGGGATTCAAATATGAACCTTTGGCTATCTATTACACAAATCCATTTTGATTTTTGTTCAACTTGTATCTAATTTCCGAATCCATTATCTAAATCCGCTTTCATACAAATTTAGGGATCTCAATCCAATACCCATTTAATATTTAGTTATTATTTAATTTTATATTTTATGGTAAAAATGATTTAATAAATTCAAATAGTTAGCTGGTTCTAAGATCTAATGGATATTTCTCTTTGAATAGAATAAGGATTTGGATAGTAATTGGATAATAAGCTAATTTAGATTTTTTAATAAATTAAATGGATTTGGATTCAAATATTTAAAAAGTAATAGATATTCGATTCACTTTCATCTCAAAAAAAAAAAAACTGAAGAATAACATAATTAATTAATAAACAAAAATATTTATTATTATGAGCATGATAATAAACATTTTTCTTGAAACCGCATAATAAACTTTGAAAAAATTTTGAAAGAATTATGAA
>JBBYHM010375205.1:2751-17168 GCA_038381775.1 Adansonia rubrostipa
AGTAAGATAACGTATTTGTCCCTAATATCAAAGTTTAATAGCAAACATCAATCAAAATAAAGTATACTAATAAATATCAATATTCACCTACAATATAATAGCAAGTTAAGAGTTTAACTCATTAAATTATAGTTTTTGGAAATCAAATATAATAGTTGAGTTTTTGTTATTAGTTTGGCTTTTGGGATAATTGATGACCTAATTCAATATTGTATCACTGCTAGGTTCCATGTCCATTTCATCGGGTTGCTTGTTCTACTTTTGTTTCATCTAGTATTTGTCAAGAGAGGATGTCAAAAGTTCCACATCGTATATCTCTTGTACTTGAATGTAACTTATACATTATGTTAGTCTCCTTGCTTTACAAATTAGCTTTTGAGATTGAATTTAATTTTTTTAAGCCGAAAATAAAATACACAAAACAACTAACAGTACATTACTTACTTTCTAACAAATTGGGTTTGCAGAGATTTTATATGAAGGAAATGAGGACAATAATGCCGAGACCAAACTCTATATTGAATCCTCGTATTATGACCAAATGGACGATCTTAGTTATAAAATAAAATGCTTTTTAAATAATTTCAAATAATTTTTATTATTATATTTAATGTAAAATATACTACAAACCAAAAATATTTCCTACTTCATTTATAAATGTTGATTATTTCTTGACAATATATAATAGATGGACTAAATTATCTACTAATTAAAATCCTTAAAGAAATATGAAAATTCAAATAAAGAAAAGTATGAAAAATATCTTATATAAACGGATTAAACTCCATGGGTTGAGATTTTCTACATGTCCATTGGAAAAAAAAAACAATTAAAGAAAATATTAGGATGAATCAAATATATAATTTTGGACTTGACACCAACACAAAACATTAATAAATATAAAAACAATACAATAAATATGATATAATATGTGTAAATACAATTAACTACATTAACACAACACGTATAGATGAATCATTAATTTTCAAGATAAACACTTAATAATTATTAAACTCATTTACGAATATCAATTATCTAAACTTATTTATACAATTAAAAATTCTACCATTAATTTTTTTTTTGGGTCTTTGAATAATGATTGAGGTTCGAATTTTAAATTTTAGTCTCGATATCAACTCCAATACCCCTAAACTATAGTTTATGGGTAAATGCATACATCAATGATTCAAAAACATCTAATGAACAGAAATGTGAATGGGGCTGAAAGCAGATCATGCAGGATAGGAAAAAGATTAAATTTCTTAGCATGTTTGCAATGAAGGCTGCAAAAAATAAAAACAAAAGAGAAGACTATCTGCCACTCATGACAGGCTCATGTTAGGAATTGCAATGGAACAAGGTGGAAATAGAAATTATCTTATTTACGTTTGTCTTACTAGTATATGGAAGTTGAAATTTCCCTCTCCATGAATATCGATTACATTTATATCTACTTTATCTTTTTCTATCCCATGTTTTATTAATTAGTTTTAAATTAATTTTATAAAATAATATATTGTAACTTATTAATAAACATATAATGTACATACATGTGCTAAATGTATTTATTTTTATAAAATATTATTATATATGATTTTATTATATATATGCACTCAAAATATAAGGAAAAATATAATATATTTCAAGAAGTAAAATAATGATTTTAAAAGTCGAAACAGGATAAAAGGGTAAGCATATATTAAAAATATCTTATTTTCGCTTTTAAAAAATTATTGGATAGATCGAGTTTTGTGATCCTAACTTATACCCTGTGTCATAAGAGGCAGCCTGTGACATCTAAAGCCCAAAGGGGACCCCCAAAATTTAGTCAATGCCGAATGGCCAATAGACCATATCTCAGCCTCTCATATAAATGACTTCAAGACGAGCGGTGCATGAATTCAAGGGCACTTAACAAATATTCAAACTATCCCTTTCGAAAACTGAACCATAAAACTTAAAATATTCCCTTTGATTGTTTGATTCAATCCTAATCTGTCGCCAGTTGCGGAAAATTTTAGCACTGGCATTTAAAGTGATTGACTAATTTGTGGCCAAGAACTTAGGACCCCGTTTCATTTTCCTGGCTTTGAATCCAATAAAAGAAATTCAATTAATTCTTTTATAAACAGATTGTAGTTTAGGGACAAAGAAAAAATTTCAAAATGCTGAGATTCGAATTTTAGATTTACTGAATGTTAATTAATTATATAAATCAATTGAATTAAGGTTCAAGGTCTTCGGTTGGTTTTATCAAACAATATCAAATGAGATACATGTCATGTAAAAATAAAAAATTTTGAGAATTTAGTTGTATAATTGGAAGGTTTCAAGTTCAAAGCCTAACCAAAACAGGAAAAAAATAGATTTATGAATAAAATATCTCTTCTTTTTTTTTTTTTAATCAAGATTACAAAAGGAAGCTAACACTGACACTCTCTAATATGAAAAAAATTAGAAATCAGGTATGTTTCGAAGATAAATTTAAAATTTCGAAAATTTTAAAATGCATGTATTCGAAATACTAATATTTGTAATTAAATTATTTGGATAACATTTTTTATAACAAAAGTTTGAATGCTAGAATTTGATGAAATAAAATATAAATTATAATAAAGAAATAATAATATTAAAAATAAAATAAGAAAAATATGCAGATGCCATTTTATTTGTAATAATATGAAAAAGTAAAAAAATAAATAAAGTTTTGAAATGAGTTTTCTGTAGTTGGAACTAAAAAAATAATATATATAAATGTTAATATCTTAATAAAAAAAATCGATGAATTTCACAAACACTACTCTAGAGATGAAATTTAAAAAGGGAATTTGAAACATTTAATAGTTATTTCAAATTTTAAGCATTTTGAAAATTCAAATTTTATTTTGCTAAATAAAAGAATTTCATTTTAAAATATTAAAATTTAAATTCTAAATTTATTAAAGACCAATCTTTGAAATATAGTTGTATAAACCAATTGAATTATACTCTATGCTAGATTTCTCTACTCTATATACGTAGCATACAAAACTACCTCTTATCATGTAACTCAAGATACTATACACCTAAAAACAACAATGAAGCATTGAGAGATTGCCTAAGAGACTTTTAAGCAATTTCAAGTTTCAATTTCATTTCATGCAGATTTATTTTATTTTTATTTTTTTTTCGCATGTCATCTTAAGCATCACCTTCCCATGATCTTATGTTTTGCATATTGAAGAGTTTTCCGTAAGTTATTGCTCATCATGAGCAGCTTCTTTATAGTAGGAGAAAAACTCTTCTTATTGGAACACATGTGACAAGTACCACTGATATCAACCCACTAAGTCATCAGGTTTTTCACTGTATTCACTTCTATCACGATAGAGTCAAGCTCATTCTCATCATCAACATCTAAGTCGCCTTGAGCTTTCTTATTTTTGTTTTGACAATAGTCTCTAGAATGGTGTCCAATCTTGTTCCATACACAACAATTACTCATGAATTTATTAACACCGGCATTTTTATTGTCTTGCGAAGAACTGGAAACAACTTGTTTCCTCTTTCGCAAATGTTCAATAACATTTGCCTCAGCATCCATTGTCTAAATACTATCCTTTCTTTTGGAATCACAGATATCTATTTCGATTCTTAAACAAATTACGGATTTTGAGTCTACCATCTTGAAGTCCAAAAAAAAGCCAGCTATGAATTTCTTCATGTTGGCATTCTCGGTTTTGTACTTTTGCCCCAATGACTCCCACTACTTTCTCCCTATCTTGATTGAGGTATGCACATTGTATAACGTGTTATCCTGTCCATTGAGGAGATAACTCTTGCATGGGAAATCCTAATATTTTCATGCATCCACCAAGGCTACCTCAGTATTATCTATTTCTCCTACTTTGAGAACCGATGCCTTCACCTATAAAACCTGGGTCAAATTTAGAGTGGTTAAATAACGTAGCATTTTATGCTGCCACCGCTTGAAGTTCCCACAGTTGAACTGCTCGGGTCTCTCACCATGTGTAGCATGTGAAGATAATTGCGCTACAGGTGCACTCGAGTTACCGACAATCAATTCTGTCACCCATTATTTTAAAAAAAGATCGACTTTAATCACAATTTAAAACACTTGTTCGAAAACAAGTTAAACTATCCATAGATTATAAAAGTATCTAAACACAGGTATAATTAATCACGGCATCAGTATCAAGCAAATAAAAAACCACTCACCAAAATATAACCCTTAAATAAAAAGAAAATAAAAACTGGGTTGCACAATATCAAAATACAGCAAACTTAAGAAAGTAATTTTAAATATATTCTATAATAGTATACTAAAAATCTGGAAAGAAATTAGAACAAATGTAAAAGTTGTACACTTCATGCGCATAATAGAAATATAAAGTACTTATAAGTATACTGATGAGAAAATTAAATAAAACCGATGAATTATAAAGAAATCAATGATTTCAAATATAATTAAAAATATAAACAAAGAAAGTACCAAAAACAAGAAATAGGATATTGGAAATATTACTGAATCACGTATAAAATAAATATACATAAATAAATGTTTCCAATATAAAAAAAGCATCCACCAATAATAACAATAATAATAAATAAATAAAGAGAATATATGAAATCAATTTTAAAAAAATCATTGAAGTTCTTCCAGAAACCGAATGGAACAACAAATTATTAAAAAAAAAATTACGTATCGTTAAAAATCTTAGATTGGTGGATGAGAAGTAAAAGAGGGAAGAGAAGAGAGAATATAAATAAATTAACTAATTTATTTTCTTAACACCCCCTTTAAACTCAAGGTGGTATAGAAGATGAGAGCTTGAGTTTGGAAACTTGATCTTGAAAGCATTCAGGATGGTTGAAAACCTTAGGAACCGGTCTGGTTTGCAAAGGAACCAGACGAAAAGAGAATGAACCGGTTGATGGTTAAAAGCTTTGAAACGAACCAAACTGAATCAGACTAAAAGAGAAGAAAGTTGATGTGGTGCTGCCGGACACATGTATCAATAGAATTATGACACGTGTATACCACGAATGAATGACAATGTGGCCGCTAATCGAGATGATGACATGGCAATGACAGAGAAACACATGGACAAATAGAGATCGGACACTTACAGTGTGGGGGATGATGTGGCAGCCACTTTTACTGATGGCGTGGTGATGATTGGGCCACCATGTGCCGACGTGTTTGACGACGTGTCAATGATTGGACCTCCTTTATGCTGATGTGTATGTTTTTATGGCCTACTGCACAGATTATGACTCGGCCTCATTGCTTACATGGATGATGATGTGACTGTTTGACATAGCTGCTGAATGCCAAAAAGACGTCATTTTGGTTGTCTTCTATTTTTCACAATGTGGAAAACTGCGTTTTGCTGGCAGTGGATTTCTACGGTGCAAGAGGGCGTGTTGACAGGTTTCTAGGAGTGGGATTTCGTCCATTGTGAACTTCAGGAAGAGAAGAACAATTTGATATTAACCAAATTACTTTAAGACGGATTGAGGAACCCGGAAACTAGCTTAAAAAAAACAAAACCCTAGAGGATGGAGCCCGAAAATCTTTTTTTTTTTTTGGACGAGGCTCTAATATCATGTTAAAATCTTAGATTGGTGGACGAGAAGGAAAAGAGGGAAAAGAAGAGAAAGAATTTCTTATATTGCTTATATTATAAAAGTATTAGTACAAGTGGGTATTTATATATAAGGAGCTAAACTGAATAAGGAAATAGAAATAATTGAGCTAAACTAAAAAAAAAAATAAAAATCAATTGACTAATTGACATACTAAAATTATACTAAATAAATTAACTAATTTATTGTCTTAACACATATAATCTTTAAATATGAAACCAAACTTGAAAAGTTTCATTGTCACCATAAAATAATCCCATATAAACCAAAGCAGTTTTGAAACCACAATTAGGAAATCAAGGACAGATTCAATACAACGAAGGTATTTCAAGCAAGTCTAGAAGATTAGAAAGACAAAATTGATTAAAATGACGACTATACTGTCAATTCAGGCATTAATAAAAAATAAACAGATGCAAAAATCCAATTAAATGAATTTGTAGTATTAAACAGAGGATACAAGTACCATAAAAAATGAGGTAAATTTCGTCTTAAGATTGTTGGAAGCTATAAATGAGGATACCGGTGCAAACAAATGGTTACATATACATATTCGAAATAAATGTAATAAAATAATTAGGTAGATAAAAAAGTAAAAAAATTTGGTTTTATCAATTCCGAAGAACTAATCGAGTCAAGGTTTGGAATATTTAACTTTGAGATAAAATTTATCTGCTTCTCGAGTGCTTAATAGTATTCGCAACCCGTTTCTCAATCCTCCTTAATTACGTTACAAATTGGAAGTACAATCAATTACGATACAGTGAACTGAAAGAATGTTATCTCTCTAAACAAAAACGATGGTGGTGATTAGGCGCAGAGGAGAGGATGAAGAAATTAATTTTATTTTTTTCTCTTTTCAAAACTACTCCAGTTTTAATTTTTTTCTTCTCACAAAAAAGAAAAACCCCAAAAATTGAATAATTTAATCGTTCTTAAAATCCCAAAAGATCTGGAGGCACATCATTTTAAAAATCAAATTGGAATAATATTTTCAAATTTTGAAACTGGCTAAAAATATTTTATCCAAATTAAAATTTGGGTCAACTTTAAACACTGACAGATTAGATTCTAAAAAATATAAGGTCCATCTGAACTTTAGCCCAAGCCGAAGCCCAAGCTGAAACCCAGTCCGGCTCATACACACCAATAACCAAATTTTTTCTTCGAGTGGATATTATAAGAATAATTTTTTATTCACCACAGATATCAATCGTAAAACATATTTATATACCATATATCTACATATAATAGCCTATGTATTGGTATATATATTTTGTATTTATACATACTTATCCAACAGCTTAATGATTAGATTGTATTTGTACTTATATTAATGATTAATCTAATGAAATATTATTATCAAAACTCTTAACTAATGTAACATTTTGATATTGCTTTTGTTAAAAAAAAAAAAGGTAATTTTCTGTATATTTCAGAAAATTAGAGATTATATTCAAAATATAAAAATCATATAGGTAAAGGTATTTAAAAAGATTAAATCTTTTACCCTAAAATATTAGTTTTATGGATTGATAATCTGACGTATATCTTGGAGAAAAAAATTTCTTAACTGTTGAAACTTATTCAAAATCTTTTCATTAAAAAGTTTAATTCAGATAATATTTTATTACTTTTGATAATAAATTTTTTCATACAAGATGATAAAGACACATTTCAAGTAATATGTCATATAAGATTTTTAATTTACATCTTTTACTAAATTATGCTCTACGCCTAAATAATAAGATTATTTAAATTGCACATATTTATTAACTTATTAAATCAATTTTATATATTTTTATAAAAAATTTAATTACTAACTTAAAAAAATGGGAATCATGTATAATAAAACCAATACTGTGATATTTTACAAAAGTAACCATACAACATCAAAACACCAAAAAAAAAAAAAAAACAACTGAACTCATTTCATAATTAATCCAAAAACTAAATTCTTTTTAAAGGATTACAAATGTGGCATCATTTATTAAACCTTCAGGCACTGAAAAAATTCAGAGGTTCACCCAGTAACAATGCAAGTAATTTTCCTAAAGTTTAGGAAAGCCTAGTTCAAAAAAGGCAACAAGACCCTGCTTATTTCATCAGGCTTAATAATCCAAATACTCAGCCAAAAGGAAAATCTATAACCATAAACAATACATACTAAAAAGGTTACCAAAATCACTTAAAAGTCCAGTCTCAATCAGTGAAAATAAGCAGAGAAGTTCCACTACAATAACTAATGCAAGCATAGAAGCTTTAAAGAAAACTATTGTACCGAGCTACTCTACGTCTAATTTGACAATCACTTACTACTGTCAAATGATTTTTTGGATCTTCACCTATGTAGAAGATACGATGGCTCCTCAACAACAACTAACCAATGCCCAGAACTTGAAATCAAGAATTAAAACAAGTCATGATGATAATACCTTGAAATGAACCCTAAGATCGGATCCCCTTGCCTTGCAGGCTGCAAAGAATTGACACCAAACATCATCAGTTTCCAACCAAAAATAGTGGGATTCACCAAAAAAAAAAAAAAAAAAAAGGAAAAAAAATGTTAAAGACGAACAATTGGGACTTTACACTTTGGTGGGATTATGGGGCTTCTTCGAATACATCACCAGAAAAACGGTTCAAAACAAATTTGAGTTTAGTGTTATACAATCTCACAAAACAAAGGAGAGGCTTTAAAATATGAAATTAAGAAACGAGTGAAGGGAAAACCTAAACCCAAGTAGTCGAAGGTGTAATGGTACGAGGGATAACATTGCCACAAATTTTACATTCCAGACGTAATGTTACATAATCTCAAAATATATATATATATATATATATGATTATGATATTACCTTTTATATTATCCAATTTTTGTACTGTAAATAATGATACATTATCGAGCTTAGGAAATATGTTTGAAACAAGCATGATAATATCATCATGAAATATTATATAAGTATAACCCCTAGTAATGAAATATTATCCCAACCAAATGCCCTATCAAGTTTATTTTTATTAAATCTTAAAATTGGAAATATCAAATCCAATAGTTTTAATAATTCTTTGTGCACAAAAATTAACAAACTAAGGCTACAACCTCTTGACCTAGTAGTTATGAGTGCATTACAGTTGGTATATAAGTCTAAGTTTGATTCCAAGCATAGCCTCCTTCATCCTCAATTTATCGGAAAAAAATTGACAAATTAGAAGGGAATAGAAGGGGGAAGATAGAAGAGCAGATTTTGAGTGAGGTATCCACTAGATAAGCTGACCTAAGTCACAATCCGAAAAATTTTGAATTAAGCGTAAACATGATTTTTTTTATGTAGGACGAGTTTAATGATATTATTACAATATTAATTAAATTACATATCTTTTATTTTTATTTTATTTTAAAATACATTTTCTAAAATATTTTTAATTATTATAAATAATAAATATAAAATTGAGTAAGGACAAGTCAAATTTGAGCCAAACTAGGTTCATGTTCGAACCTGAGTGCATAGAAACGTTTAGCCCACACATTAGTTGATATTTTTTTTTTATTTTTAGAGAGCGAATCAAAATCATATTATTTATAAAATAAACGGAAGATTTGTAACCATTATTAATGTAGAGTATCTAGTAGAGTGTTAAAGAGTTAGTAAGATAATATAGATATATTAAACAGATTAAATAATAGATAATCTTGTAATTTTATTTGTAAAGTTAAATTTTCATCGATATATAAAAAGAACGTAATAATAATAATAATTAAATAGGTCTTTTCGAGGTAAGATGAATTTGATATAAATTTCAAATATTCTGGATGCACATATAAAATTAAAAGGGAAAACTAGATTTTAGGGTGACAAATTTTTTTAAATAATGAAGTAATAATCAAGCTATTGTTAAAAAAAATTAAACAAAATAACTAAATCAAAGAAGATTATTCATAGCCATAATACTTTCCCTTTCAGCATAGATCAAAATTTATAAACTCAAACATGATTTTAGCTCATTAAAAGGAAGAAAATTGAATGAAATGAACAAAATTAAAGATTTTATAAGAGAAATTAACTCAAAAAGCTTAAAAACTTAAAAAATTTCAGTGTTCTTTTTAGTGACTTTTGCTTATGGAAGCATTGACCTTATATGAAAACTTCCTTCCCCTGTTTATACGGGGGAGGTTTAGCCAAGGGTGGTAAGAAACCCCCTTGGCCGAATTTGGCCTTGATTTTTTCTTTATTTTTATTTTTTACTTTTTATTATATTTTATTTTTTATTTTTTATTTTTGGATTTTGATAAGGTTAAATAAAGACTTTTGTCATTTTGCATGATTCATCACGCATGGCATCATCATATAGAAACATGAGGATAAGATAAAATGAGAAAAAATCTAATTTGGATAAAAATAAATTATAAAGACTAAATTATAATAAATTAAAAATATGTGTTTAAGAAATAAAATTTTATGTAATAAATTTAATTAAAAATTTAATCAAAATAAGCTTGTTGGCCTTGTTAGAAAACAAAAATGTGTTTATTGGGCTCGTTGGAAAGTTAATAGGCTTATTGGGTCTATTAAGAAAAATATGAGTTTTAAAACCCATGAAATGGAAAAATAAATTTACCACTAAAAAATAAAAATAATAAAGTCTTCACATAAAAATTTCAAAAAAATTTTGAAAAATTTTATGTGCAAGAAAAAGACGATTAAAAAATTTGCGAGCGAAAGCCCTTTCAGAAAGAAATTATATTTAATAAAAATGAATCAGATTTTCAAAGGCAATATCCGAGATATTTTATTGAAATATATAAAAATATTTAAAATTTTAACCTCTAAATAATTTTACAAATAAAAAATTCATATTTTAGAACTTGGAACATTTTAGAAACACATTCAAATATTTATAAAAATAAGTTCATTTCAACGTATCATTCAAAATATTAATTTATAAAATAAAAAAGATGAAAATATAAAATCCGACACAAATTTTACTAGAAAAATTTTATGAGCAAAATACTCAAGATACTGTGAAAAATTTAAAATCAAATACTAGAATTGACTATTTGACACCTCTTGTTAAAAATGCCAATACGTATTTTTTCTTAAATTTTTTTTTATTTTTTAAGATGTGTATCGACATAAATACTATACGAGTATTAATAAAAATATGCAATCAACTCCCAAAATTGCACAAAAAAATTCTGAAAAATTTCAAAAAAATGAGAAATTCGATCATGATATTATCTACGAAAATGAATTTCAAAATTTGATAAGTAAATAATTAAAAGCCTACTTTTTTTCTTGAACATTTGTCCTCTTTATCCAAGACTTATGCTCAATGGCCTTTGAAATCGTACTTTTTTATCACGTGCATATGTGGCCATTAATTATCACCAAATTGGTCTTAAAAATGCCTAGCCTACCTGGAAGAGGTTGACCTTAACCAGAGCGATTTCTAGATTCTCAGTCTTGGATATTGGGTGTCTACAATTATACATATGACTATAATAGTATGTAGATATAACTTTAACTAAACATTTATGCGACTTTACTAGGCCAACCCCTCTTCAGAAAAAGAGCTAATTCCATTAACCAACTCCTTCACATCTCTTTTCAACACTCACAAAATAGAATAATTTTTATCAAATTAAATTAAACCCAATACATATATCAAATATTTTTATTTTTAATTATTTTCAAATAGTAATTTAAGATTTACCATAAATCTTTTAACTTTTATTATTTTTAAGTAGTAATTCATGACTTAATATAAAAATTTTTATTTTTCAAATTGTAATTCAAGATTTAATATAAAATGTTTTTATTTTTTATTATTTTTTATATAGCACTTCAAGATTTAATATAAAATATTTTTAATTTTGATTATTTTTTAAAAAAGTAATTTGAGATTTAATATAAAATATTTTTTAACTTTGATTATTTTTTAAATAACAATCAAAGATTTAATATAAAATATTTTTTCATTTTTTTATTTTTTAAATAGTAATTTGATATTTACCATAAATCTTTTAAGTTTTATTATTTTTAAGTAGTAATTCATGATTTAATATAAAACTTTTTATTTTTCAAATCGTAATTCAGGATTTAATATAAAATATTTTTATTTTTTATTATTTTTTATATAGCAATTCAAGATTTAATATAAAATATTTTTCATTTTTATTATTTTTTAAAAAAAATAATTTGAGATTTAATATAAAATATTTTTTACCTTTTATTATTTTTTAAATAACAATCAAAGATTTAATATAAAATGTTTTTATTTTTATTATTTTTTAAATAGTAATTTTGAATTTAATACAAAATATTTTTAAATTTCTATTATTTTTATATAGTAATTTGAGATATAATATAAAATATTTTTTTATAATTTTTATTATTTTTAAATAATAATTCATGATTTAATAAAAATATTATTAATTTTTTATTATTTTTGAATTAGTAATTTAATATTTAATATAAAATATTTATGTAATTTTTTTATTTTTAAATTGTAATTTGGGTTTTACTTAAATTTTTTAATTATTTATTAGTTTTTAAAATAGTAATTATGAATTTAATATAAAATATATTTTTAATTTTTTATTATTTTTAAATAGTAATTTAGTATTAATACAAAATATTTTTTAAATTTTTATTATTTTTAAATAACAATTCATGATTTAAAATAATAAGACTGTAAATGAACAGAGCGTTTAGTGAACAATTCATAAAGAGTTTGATTCCTATTTTTCTGTATTCGTTTTGTAAACTAAATAAGCAAATTATAAACAAATTTGAGCCGCGTTTATTTAATAAACCTAGCTCGAATATAGTATGTTTAGTTCATTTATGTTCACGAACAAGCTCGTTTATGAATTATTTAAAGCTCGTTTGATAAATAGTTTGAAGCTCGTTTAAAACTCATTTATTGTCTAATTATAATAAAATTAATAATAATATTATTATTATTATTATTTGTGTTTTATATATTTATAATATAATTAATAAAATTTATATTTTATTATTTTATATTTAAAACTAATAAATATATTTGTTTGTTTAAAATTGTTTAGATTTATTTGTTTATTATTCATGAATATATTTTTAATAGTTCACAAACATGTTCAACTATATGTTTATGAACATGTTTGTTTAGGGTTTGTAAACAAGTTATTTAATTTAAATGAACAAACATAAACACACTTAATTTTAAATAAAATGAATATGAACATAAATTTAAAATTTTTAACGAACATGAATTGGACATGAACAAACACAAAAAAAAAATGAACAGGACAAAAGTCTAGTCGTTCAATCTCGGTTAATTTACAGCCATAAATAGAAATTTTAATATAAAATATTTTTTATTTTTTACTATTTTTAAATAATAATTCAGGATTTATTAGAAATATTTTTTAATTTTTATTATTTTTAAATAATAATTTGAGATATAATATAAAATGTTTATTCAATTTATTTATTTTTAAATAGTAATCTTCATTTAATATAAAATATTTCTAAAATTTTTTTATTTTTAAAATAGTAATTTGAGATTTAATATAAAATATTTTTTTAATTTTTATTATTTGTAAATAGCAATTTGAGATTTAATATGAAATAAATTTTTAATTTTTATTATTTTAATAATTATTTTGGATTTTATATATGATATGTTTTTTATTTTTATAATATTTTAAATAGTAATTTGATATTTAATACAACATATTTTTAACTTTTTTATTTTTAAATATTAATACGAGATTTAATAGAAAATATTTTCTAAATAGGAATGCAAGATTTAATATAAAATATTTTTTTAATTTTTTACTATTTTTTAAATAATAATTCAAATTTTAATATAAAATAGTTTTTAATTTTTATTATTTTTTAAATAGTAATTCGATATTTAAGATTTAATATGAAATATTTTTAAATAATTTAAGATTTAATATAATATAATATAATATAATTTATTTATTTTTTTATTATTTTAAATAATAATTTAGGTTTAATATAAAATATTTTCTTAATAAGGAATTATCGTAGGTTGGGATTTTGAGGGAATGGTGATTTATCATCAAGGAGAATTTAGGTAATTGTAAGGTTTTTAAATTTATTTCCTTAAGTTGCATTTCCTTGAATGTAAAATATAATCTATGATTTCCTTTCTCTGAAAAAAAATTCTATTGCCTAGATGTAATTTTCCCAAGTCTTTACTAATTAAAAGAAAAGGGAAAAATACAGGTGATTTTCGGTTTTTTTATATAAATAATATAAATTTTTTTATTTACGCAAATAAGCCAAAATCAGATTATTTATCGAAATAGGCTAATTTTTTAATTTAATTGAGAAATCGTCATTTGAAATGATGATTTCTCAATTTAGTTGAGAAATCACCAAATCAGATGGCGATTTCTCAACTTATTTTGAGAAATTGCCATGTGAAATGGCGATTTCTCAATAAATTCAATTCGTATTGCAATTCTGATGGAACGCTGGCGCTGGAGTTGGAACAATTGGGAAATTGCCATATCACATGGCGATTTCTCAACACACAGTTGGGAAATCGCCATATCACATGGCAATTTCCCACCATGGATTTATTTTTTTTTCAATTTTTGTTTTTTTTCTTTCATATATCGCGATTTATTTTATAAATTTTAAGTTTTATTTATATTCGAAATTACATGAATAATTTTTAGTTTTTATTTATATTTAAAAGTATGTGATTAATGTATGAAAATTAAAATTTTTTAAAATAAAATAAGT
>JBBYHM010375215.1:0-17166 GCA_038381775.1 Adansonia rubrostipa
ATTTGCAAGGATACACTAATATAGACTTTGTTTTTCGCTATATATATATATATATATATATATATATATATATTTGTTAATTTTGTATAGATTTTACATGTGTTTGCATAATCCTCTTCAAACACTATATGCAATTATTATTGAGCACAGTTCTTGCGACTGTTTGATAATTTTCATAACGCAATGGTTCTTGTATTATTGATAACTCTTGCAATAGACTATCATTATAATCAACTAAAAAGATTAATATTATACGAAGAACCATCATTAAATTTAGTAAAACGCCAAATACACGTTCCAATTTTATGAGATATTTTGAATATCAATGTGTTTACATTATAAATATTTTGTAATTATACAAGGCATCATGTTTTAATCAGAAATTATATCATTAGTCTAAAAATAATTGAAATAATTAATCAGCAAAAAGCCTGCATTCCAAGGTAAAACGCGGGAGAGGTGGCAATTGGGCGGGTTCGGGATGACTTATTTTGGGTTCAGGTTTTTTCGAATTTGGATTGATTCAGATTCAAGTCTAGTCAGGTTCGGATTCTTTCGGGTTCCGACCAATTGGGGTTCGGAACAATTTAGGTTCGGATCTATTCGGGTTTAGGTTCAGGCCTATTTGGGTTCGAGTTTAGGTTTAGGTCAGGTTCGGATTTGAGTATATTTTATATTATTTTTATTTTATATAAAATTTAATCACCTTTACGTAAATTTAAATTCTAAGCCTAGGCTTGAATTTGGCTTGATCTTGCCTGAAAAAATCTTAATTCAGTTTTATAGGCCTAGCGGTGGCCAAAAAAATTTTTAAATTCTAAGTTCAGGGTCGAATTTGACTTGGCCGGCCATTTAAGTACAAATCATTATTCATAATATTAAAAAGTTTTTATATTAATATTTACATATTTTATAATTAAATTTAAATAAAATATATTATTTTATTTAAAAAAAATACTGTTGTAGGTTGAGCGTGCTTAAAACTTAAAATTTAAGACCTGGGTTTAATCGTACTGGGCCTATTGTGTTGGGCAGGCTATTTGGTCCATGGGCAAGTTTAGTTGCTAGTACAACATATAATTTTCTTTTTAATTTTTGATATGGTAGTATCTATTATGGCTTTTATTTTTTTAATTTATCTTATTACTTTATTATATTATTATCATACTCCAATTATCATTACTTGAAATAATAATAATAATAATAATATTAATACTAATAATAATATTCAAAGAAGTATTTAAATATTTACTACTAACATACATAAACTCTCAATATTTACTGAGTTAAGCTAATTAATTTTTTTTTAAAGTGATAAATAGATTATATACTTTATTGACAATGCTTTCAAAATTCATGATATGATTTACTTTTCGATAAGTTATTATTTTATTATATATAGACTTGCTCAAGGATTGGGCTACCTACTAGGCCCAAACGGGCTTGGGCTCGAGTTATCATTTTTTTTTCAGACTAGCCTGACCTGACTTGGAACAATGATTTTAAATTAAAATAACATATATTTTATTTAAATTTAATTATAAAATATATAAATATTAATAGAAAATACTCTTTAATGTGATAAACAATAATTTTAGCTTGAATAGGCGGGTCTAGGCACGTTAAATAAGAGCCTAGACTAGGGATTTTAAACCATTCAGGGGGCAGCTCAGCCTAATCCATGAGTAAGTTTAGTCACATATAAAATATAAATTAAATATTTAATATTTAATATTTAATATTTAATATTTAATATTTGATTCATTTTTGATATGGTATTATCTATTATGGCTTTGATATTTTTAATTTATCTTATTATTTATTATATTATTATCTGACACTAATTATCCTTACTTGAAATAATAATAATAATAATAACAAGAAGAAGAAGAAGAAGAAAAATATTCAAAGAAGTATTTAAAATTTTACAAATAACATGTATAAATTCTCAATAGTTAATGAGTTTAACTAATTAAATTAAAAAATATGATAAATCAATAATATACTTTATTGATGACATTTTTAAAGCTCATGATTTGATTTATCTTTTGATAAATTATTATTTTATCATATATAGACCTACTTAAGAGTTGGGTTACCCACTTGACCCAATTGGGCCGGGCTTGGGTTCTCATATTTTTGTCTTAGATTAGCTCCGCCCAGTCGGAACAATGATTTTAAATTAAAATAATATAGATTTTATTTAAATTTAATTATAAAATATATAGATATTAATAAAAAATATTCTTTAATGTGATGAACAGTAATTTTAGCTTAAATAGGCAAACCTAGGCACATTAAATAAGAGTCTAGGCTTGAGATTTTAAAAAAATTTAAGCCACAACAAGTTTAATCATATATAAAATATAAATATAAATTTTAATATTCAATTAAATTATATATGGTATTAATATTTAATATTTAATTCATTTTTTATATAGTATTATCTGTTATGGCTTTCATATTTTTTAATTTATTTTATTACTTTATTATACTATTATCATATTCTAATTACCATTACAAATAATAATAATAATAATAATAATAATAAAATAAGAATAATATTCAAAGAAGTATTTAAAATTTTACTATTAACATACACAAACTCTCAATGTTTAATGAGTTTAACTAATAAAATTAAAGAAAATGTGATAAATAGATAATGTATTTTATTGATAATGTTTTCAAAGCTTATGATTTACTTTTTTATAAATTAATATTTTATCATATATAGACCTGTTCAAGGGTTGGGCTATCCACCCGACCTAATTGGGTCTGGGCCCAGGTTCTCATATTTTTATATCAGATTAGCTTGATCCGACTCAAAATAGTGATTTTAAATTAATATGTTTTATTTAAATTTAATTATAAAATATATAATATTAATAAAAATATTTTTTAATATGATAAACAATAATTCTGGCTTTAATAGGCAGATTTGGACACGTTAAAAGAAGGTTTGGGTTTGGAATTTTAAAAAAATTTAGGCCACGACCTAGCCCAACCCATGAGCAAGTTTAATCATATTTAAAATATAAATTAAGTTTTTAATATTTAATTAAATTATTAAAAAATATTAAAATAAAATTCATAATTAAAGTTTTTGATTTTATTAAAAATTATTTAATTATAATTTTTTCATATTTATTTTTAGTATTAAATTCGGGTTCGGGTCGGGCTTGAGTTTTGGTTTTTTCGAGTTCGAGTCATTTCGAGTTCAGATCATTTCAGGTTTAGGTTCTTTTAGGTTTGGGTCATTTCGGATTCGGGCTATTTCAGGTGTCAGGCTTTCTCGGATTCGGACTATTGACTTTTTGGTCAAATTTAATTCGGTTTAAATTTTTTTGGTGAATTTTTGAATTCGGGTTTATTTTTCCACCTCTAGTATTCTTCTATGGGTCTTGCTAAAGAGAATTAATATAATTTCATTATTTGCAATGCATTAAGCAACGTTAAAAAAAAAGGAACAAATGGATGGGTTAAATAAAAAATCAGTGCCTGATTTTGTTTGGTATACACTAACATCATAGAATCGGAATTTAAAAAAATCAAGGAAAAATTGATTGTACTGGTAAAAAGCTAGTTAAAAAATCAAGCAAAATAAAAAAAAATCAGATTTAAGTTTATTTTTTAATTTTTTTAAAAAAATAATTTTTGTTTATTAAAATTTGAACATTTAACTTATTAGATCTATAATAAAATTCATACTACTTAACTAAATGTAAATTTTTATTAAATATTTATTATATAGTAATACTTATTTGATATTCTTGATCTACCCAAGAAACCCTTACCCTTCTCTAATTAACTAACTTAAAAAGGACATTAAATGCTTAAGCCTTCTTAAACTCACAAGGCTTAAAACTCCGTCAGTAGCAGCATAGCAATTGAATTAGTATTGAATCGATTATTTTACTTATTTGATATTAATATTATTTATTTTATGTAAATTTTTTTATTAAACAATCCATTTTAACTGGTTAAATCGATTAAATTAGTAACTTGATGTCTTACCGATTTGATTTTTAATTTGATTTTAAATATTAATGTTCAGTGAAGGTATATATTACTATATTTATAATAACTTTAAGAAATATATTTAGAACTGTCATTAGCAAAATAATTTCACTATATATAAATGATAAATATTAACGAATACCGTGAGATAAAAGAACAATTTTGCAATTAATGATGAACATTGATGAGTTCATGGCTAACTAAGTTACATTGAAACATATTAAATGCATGCAGCTCTCTCATCATCGTGAACCTTTGCAGCTCACTAGCTGGAGTTATCTCCTTTTCTTTCAATAACTACTCCGTGCACGCACATCATCTTTAACACGGGTCAATTTCTTTTTCATTATTTTTTATCGATTAATAAGTTTTATATATATATATGGTGATAAAAAGTACATTAAAAATTAATAAAAAATCAATAGAAAAGGAAAAGGTGAAAGAATTTTTTTTAAAAAAAAGATAAGCAGGTTTTTTTTTTTTTAAATGTTGTACTTGATTCGAAAGATGAAAAGCAAAAGGAAAAGGAAATAAAAAGATTAGGAGTAAAATCACGAATAAAATATTTAATTTAAATAGAAAAAATGTTTTTCTTTCAATTTGATGGATTTAAAATATTAAAGGAAAAACTGTGAATTCAGTTTTTTCTTTTGTCTTATTTTTCTTTTATTTAAATGAAAAAAAAAAAACATTACTTTCCTTCTATCATTTTCTTCTTTCCTCTTTATCTCCTATTAAACATTGTACATAAATGTTTTTATTTAGCTTATCCATCCAATTCATCGATTAATTAACCAATCTCGATCGAAAAAAAAAAAAAGGGAGAAAAGTATTCTATTTTGGAGTTCCTATTCTGATGTTTCTTTCTCCTTTTACAAGGGAGACTATTGTGGCTTCCCCATCATCATCACTTTTTTGTCCCCCAAATTACTCAAACTTACAAAGAATTTTGAATTTTCTTGCATCTCATTACTATAAAATTAAGTTACCAAATATCTTTGCAACATAAATAATAAAAAAAAAAAAAAAGAGAGAAGGGGAAAGAGAAAGAGAAAGAGGGAGAAAACTTTAAAGGAAAACATGTAAATAAAATATTTAATTTAAATAGAAAAAAATGTTTTTTTGTTCAATTTGAGAGGTTTAAAATATTAAAGGAAAACAGTAAATTCATGGATTTTTTTATTAAAATAATATTAAAAAATTTTTTATTTATGGTTTTAGGTCGTTTCAAGGTTATTTACCGAAATTGATCAATTTTGAAAATCTATTGAGAAATCAGCATTTCAAATATCGATTTTTTAACATGAAAAAATTTGTAAAATTTAATTGGAAAATCGCCCAATTAAATGGTGATTTCCCAACATCTAGGTGAGAAATCACCATTTGATTAGGTGATTTCTCAATTGCTCAATGTAATTTATAAAAAATCGACAAATAAAATGCCGACTTCTCAACCAATTACAAAACAAGTGCATAATTATCAAATAAAATACCGATTTCTCAACATAATTGCAAAACCGATGGATAATTGGAGGCATATAGTTGGGAAATTGCCATTTTAGATGGTAATTTCCCAACATTGTATTTTTTTCATTTTTTTCCTTAAATTATAAAGGTCAGATACCCGTGACCGTTATAATTGAGGCTTTTACACTTTGCAGTGGTCATATCTCTCTAAGGTCATTGGTAAAAATGCTCGTGACCTTTTCATCAAATGCTTTGGGCATCATTTGATGGAAGGATGGAGGGAGCTCTCTATAAAGAGAGCTTCTTCCTTCAATTTTATTTTATAAAATGAAGAGAAAAGTTTTATGAAGATAATAGAATCAAGTTAAGGTGTTATTGAAGTTTACGTAATCGAGTTAAAGCTTTTTTACAGGTACGATTTAATTTTATTTGTAAAAGTAATTTTCGATATGATTATATAAATTTTTTTAAATTATGTTTTATTTTCATTTGTAAAAGTTCATTCATCTTGACTAAAATTAATTATATGTAATATTTATTTTAATTTTTATGTTTGATTTTTTAAGAATTTTTTAATAAAAATTTAGCTTAATTTTTGTTTTAAGGCTAGGTAATGATGAATTTAAATGAAAATTTTGTGTAGGAAAAATTTTGATCCATTCAATGGCATCATCATTATCAACGTCATCATCGTTATTGAGATTAGAAGAATATCATATATCATCAAGGGTATTATCTAAGGTACTAAAATTTTGTTAATGATATATTTAAAACATTATAAGTTATAAATTTTACAAGTAATGAATTAATGACTTTTTGAATAGGATACTCGGTTGGAAACATGATCCTGGAAAGTATCTTTTGAACCACCAAATCCATTAATTGAAGACTATTTAAGAAGAGCTAGATTTTACCATGCAGCCCTAGTTAACCGATGTCAGTATGAGGTAGGACTAATACGTGCGTTGGTTGAATGATAGAGGCCTGAGATGCAAACATTTCATTTTTCATACAGTGAATGCACAATCACACTAGAGGATTTTGCGCTTCAACTGGGTCTACCAATTGATGGCAAGGAAGTAACAGGGGGAAGCCTTTTACACTGGGAGGCTTTATTTGAAGAATAGGTGTGATCCCTCTCGAAAACTTTATTTAAGGCTCAACTATCAAAATGACTTGGTTGATAAAAATGTTTTATTATATCCTTGAACATGCAACTGAATGACAACTAGAATCCACTACTTGAGCATATATTTTACGCGTTGTTAGTTGAATGTTAATGCCCAATAAATCTAAAAATTGGATACATTTGATGTATCTTCCACTTTAGGCAAATTTAAATGAAGTAAGAAAGAATAGTTAGGGTTTTGCATGTTTAGAGTTCTTGTATAGGGAACTCTGCCATGCAATAATTAGGGCGACACATGACATAGGTGGCTGTTTAATGCTACTGCAATCATTGGCCTGGCACCAGCTTCTATTTCTTGCACCGATGGTTAGAGAAAATTATGTATATCCCCTTGTGTTAAGGTAATAAATATAAGTATTAAATTTATTCTTGGAGAACTTGCATTTGCATGCGAGTTATTCATATTTTATATGTATTTGAATAGATGGTGTAGTCTAAAGTAGTTTAGTCATGCTACTATGGACGTAAAAAACATAAGAGTACGACTGGATCACATAGGACATAAAAGGGTAAATTTTGTAATAGTTTACCTTAAGTACATGCATTTTTAAACTAACTTATTACATATGATCAGTAATAATTTTTGTCTATTTTTTCACAGTTTCTATAGAGGTCATATATTGCAAATAGAATTGTGGAATGCCTCCTATCAAAAGCTTTTCAAAATAGCCACATCTGGAGAGAAAACATGGCATTAATATTTTTTTAGATTATGGAATGGCACCAAGAGAATAGGATGTGAGCAAACACATTAGATGGTTTTATACTCAAGGCCGACCATTTATTTTCCTATCGTCGAGACTTTAGGATGTAAGGAGTAGGTCACATGATCAACAAACATCAAATCTAGACCCTTCTATGGAGCTTCACAGCCTTACTCGATGGCATGGAATTAGTCGGAGGATGAATCAACCTATTTCAGTAGAGATTGATGGTACCAATGCACCTAGGATGTCCTTCAGTCATCCTAAACCAGAGCATGATTTTGGGGTATCATCCAGTCACAGATATTCATTCAGTCATGGTGGGGATGATGATGATAGGTGTTATTGGCCGGAGCCACCCACCAGAAGGTTAAATGCCAACCTTTTAACTCCTATGTCAGCTACGGCATATATGTCTTGTGTATATTGGTTTGGAACCCTCTTGGATAGTAGTGCCTTCCCTATTTTTTGACCAACACATACTGCTTCCTCTAGTAGTGGGTTAGGGTTTTTTGATATGGGAGACATTAATAAGGTTATAAGTGAATATAGGGATTCTATGCCGACTCGAGAATAAGCCACTGAAGAAAAAGCACTCGCGGTGGAAGTAAGAGCCCAAAGACGTCAAACCAGAGGCGTACCTGGCAATGAAGATGAAAATGTTGAACAAAGAGTATTGCCGTCACGTAATAGGAGGGCCCCACATTGTTGTTCTACACTGTGCGATAGGGCCCCTTGTCAATAGATATAAACTTGTATAAGACACTTGTATTAGATAGTTATAAAGTAATATAATTTTACAGTTATGTTATACAATTATGCAGTTATACAATATTCTACAATGCTATAAATGTTATACATTTGTATTATAATTTTTTTATGTTTCTTATGTTGTAAGATAATTAATAATAATTATTTTATTATGTTTATTACATTGATATAATTTATATTAGAATAACTGTAGAGGTTACATGTTCAATGCATTATATCGTTATTATTATATTACAATAATTAATAACTATATGTTGACGATATTTTATAATAATAATTTATTATAATAAATTCTAAAAATATATGGTTATATTATCATTATATTATAAATATTAATTTCTTAGCTCCACTAGTAGATGACAGATGAGAGGCGTTAATATCACCACCGATATCTGGGCATAGATCATGGTTGTCATCACTATCATTAGCTTTAATATACTCTTCGGGCTCACTAAAGTCACTAACATAATCACCATGGTCTCTATATGACACTTCAGGATCAGCAGTAGATGAACTTGGCCCTTCATATTTTATTTCAACACCTCTAATTGGAGAGTCTATCATTATAAAGTTGTTTGGCTCATCATCTTCACCGTTAGGAACTGTTGGTGACACAGATGAATAATGAAAAGATTCATACAAATTATTAATGACCACTTATGCATCTGGAGGAGGTTGACATTTAGGATTCTCAAACGGCTATGGCATATGCGCATCTGCAGTAAGCATGTGTGAAGCTTATGCATCATGATGTACATCCTCAAGGTTGGCATATAACTCAATTACACCGACATTAGGAAATTGCTGATGAAAATCAAACATGCATCTGACATCATGATCATCTTAAAGTGAGAACGTCTTATATCGGACACATCCTTCTTCTATGGAAATAAGAAGCCTATACTTGATATCTGATACTCTAGTTTTGCTTGTAGCTCTGATTTTTGTATCAATTTTTACCTTTAATTCCTCTATTATAATGTTTTCGTCAATACTAATAGTTTTGGGACGATCACTTTGAAAGGTAACACCTTCTTCATTATTGATAATTTCTCCATTAAAATAGACAAATGCAACAAATCTATTACTCATGTTGGTAAGATGGAAAAAACTCTAAACAAAATGCTACCAATTGAAGACTAAGAAAATAAAAGAGGAGAATGAAAAAGCACTATCACTAAACTTAGAAAACAACTATACCAGTTAAGAATGAAAAGCAATAAAAATGACAGTGATAAATTCATATTTATAATGCAACATAGTCAACAAGATTTTTTTCGATTTAAAATGTATGAATTTGTCCCATGCATTAGTCTAATCTTTGCAGTCTGACATTTACAATCCATGCATTATCTCATCAACCAAAGATGATATCAAAAGGAATCTGATTTCTATGCATTAGTTTCATCAACTTATTTTACATGAGAAGGAATCTGATTCCTATGCATTAATCTTATCAACTTATTTCATATCAGCAGAAATCGTTTTTCCAAGCATTAGTCTTGTCAACTTATTTCATATCAGAAAGAATTTGATTCCCATACATTAGTTTTATCAACTTATTTCGTATTAGAAGAAATCTTATTACATGTATTAGTCTCATCAATTTATTTCATATCAAAAAGAATTTGATTACCATGCGTTAGTCTTATCAACTTATTTTATATCAAAAGAAATCTGATTGTATTCATTAATCTCATCAATTTATTTCATATCAGAAAAAATCTGATTACCTTGCATTAGTCTTATCAAATTATTTTATTAAAAAAAAAATCTAATTTTCATACATTATTCACGTCCTTTCAAACGTAAATAAAACCTAAACCCTAAAACTTAAACCATGTCATGAAATATGAAACCGTCAGATGATTTGACAATTTCTTAATGCAGTAAAAAATTTAATAAAAAAATGCACAATGTTGGGAATTCATGATTTCCCAACATAGGTAGGAAATCGCCATATGATTGGGTGATTTGGCGATTTCCTACCTATGTTGGGAAATTGGCATTTCATATCCGATTTTCCAACTATATGTCTTCAATTACCCACCAGTTTTGCAATTACGTTGAGAAATTGACATTTTATTTGACGATTATACACCGATTTTGCAATTGGTAAGAAATTAGCATTTTATTGTTGATTTCTTAAAACAATTGAGAAATCGCCTAATCAAATAATGATTTTTCAACTAGATGTTAGAAAATCGCCATTCGATTGGGTGATTTCCTAACTAAAATTTTACAATTTTTTTCGTGTTGAGAAATCGACATTTCAAATATTGATTTCTTAATAGATTTTTAAAATTGACCTATTTTGATAAATAATCTTGAAACGATCTAAAATCGTAAATAAAAAAATTTTAATAATATTTTAATAAAAAAGATGTAAATTCATTTTTTTCTTTTGTCTTATTTTTCTTTTATCTAAAAAAAACAATACTTTCCTTTATTATTTTCTTCTGTCCTCTTTATCTCCTATTAAATATTGTACATAAAAATTAATTTAGCTTATCCATCCGATTCATCAATTAATTAACCAATCTCGATTGGAAAAACAAAAAGAAGAAAAGTATTCTATTTTTTAGTTCCTATTCTGATTTTTCTTTCTCCTTTCTGGAGGGAGACTATTGTGGCTTCGCCATCATCATCACTTTTTTGTCCCACAAATTACTCAAACTTATAAAGAATTTTAAATTTTCTTGCATCCTATTACTATAAAATTAAGTTGCCAAATATCTTAGCAATATTAAAGCGAGAGAGAGAGAGAGAGAGAGAGAGAGAGAGAGAGAGAGAACTTTGTCAAGAGGTTGAATAAGAATTGATGTCCAACAACTTTATAGCTGCCAAACCCTAGCTCTTAAACTTGATAACTTTGGACATTATATAATTATTAAAGATGAGAAAAATAATTAAATATGACATAAAAAATAATATAAATATAATATGAATATATGAGAGTATTAAAATTTATAAAATAAAAATTACTAACGTATCAAAATTTATGTAATATATAATACTAATCATTATTATGATACATGAAAATAAATAGATATATAAATTGCTAGGTGTTATAACTGGTCAAATTCAAACTCAGACTTAAACACAAATGAAGAGTTACCACTAATCTTTTATAAGGTGTGATTAACCACTATAGGAATCTAATCTTTTTAAGATAATTCTAAGCTTGACTAAGTCATTCTAAAAGAAATAATTTATGGTCTACGTTCAGAACTAAGTTCAAGAATTTGATTACGTATAAAGAAGGATCGACACTCGTATAATGCCTATCTTAAAGATAGTACCTAGTGGATCATTTTATTGCTTAATGAAAGAGGAAAGTGTTTGAATGCTACCTTAATTTCCTAGTGGTTTTATCTATAGAAAATTTTCTATTTATTTACATTTTAAAAATAAAATTTCCTTTTAGAGTTCAACACTTGAGATTCTTTTATTTTAAAGTCATGCATATTTTTCTATTTAGGATGTTAGCGCATGAAATATTCCACTAATTTTTTTAATTTTGCATAGAAATTAAATTTTAGATATCTAAGACTTTGAAAAATTCATTTGCCTTTTTAATTTTAATTTCTTTAAAATTTTTCTTGATTTTCCATCCAATTTTTTTTTCAATTGGATTTTCACACATTAATTTTATAAATTAAATTTTCCTTATGGATTTTTTTTATTAGAATTCCTGCATGATTTGTGTCTCACATGTAGAATCTTAATTCACCTCTTAAATTCATGGATTTTAATCTAACTTCTTCTTCTTCTTTTGCAATTTAGCCTTTCTAACTTAATCTCTTTCATTTGGTTTTTCATTAGAGCTTATTGCACATTAATTTCTTCAATTCTTTTTCTCCTTACGGTCTCTTAATTATAATTTTACATGATTAATTTTTTAACTAAATTTCATCATATGTTAAATTTTAATTGCCCATTTTTGTATATTAGTTTTAATTCAACTTCCATAATTCATAGTTTAGTTCTTTCGATTACATTCTTTCATGAGATTTCTTTATTAGGGACTCCTATACATAAATTTCTTTTATGTAAATATTTAATACATATGCATTTTAATTGAGATTATATGAGTGGATTTTTTTATCACCTTTTTTTTTAAATGAAGTTTTGTAATTGGAATTTTTTTTTTCTTTTTTCACTTAAAAATTTCATTTAATCCTTTTATAATTACCATAAACTTCTCCTAATTTAATCGTTACACACTTTAATTATGTGAATATTTTTAATTAACCAATTTATTCTTGAAATTTAAAAATCTAAATTTAGCATAGGAATTCTTTTAAATGGGTAATTTTACATGGAGGAATTTTTTATTCAAGTAAAATCCAAATGGCATATCCAATCATTTTTTTCTTACTTTTTGCCAATAAAAATTAAGGCGAAATATTCCAACACATCACCAACTCTTAAATGAATTTTTGATTACTTAAATGTTTGATGGCATCTGGATCAAGCTATATTTATTTTGAGCTAATAAAATATATATGTACATGTGTTATTTTTAATTAAATTTTGACTTGCCAAAATTTCCTAACCAATCAAAATTAAGGTTGAGTTTTTCAACACATTCTTAGCTATTAGATTGGTTTTTGACTAGTTAAATCAATTCATGACCATTGGATTAAATTTTATCTTTTATAGGTAGAGATATTTTCATTCAAAACAAGAATTAAATGAAAATAAAATTAAAGTTGTCTAGTTTTATTATCGGAGTAGAGGTCGGTGGACTTGGAAGATTGATCTGTGACATCGATTGTTCGACTGGAAGCTGAATTACTGAAATGATTTCATGCATGTTTTGGGGTCTTTTGTTCTTAATGTCGATTTTGATAATCACCTAATTTGGAAGCCATTTTTGAATGGTCAATATACCACTAGGTCTTTTAGAGGGGTGTTGGATTGTTCTCAAGGGAGGGAATACGGCATTTAGAAAGATGTTTGGAGGGGTACAATTCTTTCTAATGTAAAGTTTTTCTTTTACACCTTTCTATGTTGTTACTTACCTATGATTGATTTGTTTCATTGACGAAATGTTAAATTGGACTTAGAGAATACATGTCCTTTTTGAAAGGAAGACATGGAGACTATTGACCATCATTTTTCTTGCATTGCCATAGCTTCTGGATGATTTGGTGTTCTTTTAGTTCCTAGTGGAGTCTAAATTTGGTTATTCCTTTAACCTTTTTAGACTGGTTTGTGCAATAGAGTCGGATTATGTCATGCCACAAAATGCAACATAAGTTATCTAATAGACATGACATTATATACCAAGGATTCAAAGCATACAAACTATAACTTGTGTTTTACAAGCCCAAACACTTAGCATATTTGACAAATCCCATAACTAGGTCATAGTATATAGCTTACATCCCCAATTTTATCGTTTATAACAAAATAAGCTATTTTGAAAGAGGTTATACCTCAAAGGTACATAAATAGCACTAAAAGCCAAAATAGGGGTTTATAAGTCCACTCAAAAATGCCTCCATTAAAACTTTTTTAGAAAACACCAACTCTTTTAGCTTGAATCTGAAAAGGATGGGCAATTTAATGAGCCAATAAGCCTACTAAGTAATCTAACCATAGTTAAGGAAATAACACCAAATGAGCATAAAAAAAAAAACTAAATTTGGGGTATTTTTGACATTCTGGTGTTGGATTTACTTAAAAAGCTCTAAAGGATCCAAATGTTTCAAAAATCAAATATTAACTTTGTTAAACTTAGAATTGGTCATTCATATTCATAAAACATAATAGATAATAAAAACTTATTCGTATGAAATTCATAGTATATATATAATTTAACGAGTCCAAATATCATAAAAGGTTCATATTTAATTCTTTTTTAACACAATCCAATAAAGTTCAAACTACTAACTAATCAGAGGTTCAAAAGATAGCTCCCCACCTGTGCACTAGATGGGTCCAAACTCTCATAATCGTATAGGTTAAACTAACACTCATTGGTCAAATCTGAATGGACAAATCAAATATAAGCTTCATTGGTGTGCAAAAGAGGTAAAAATCAAAACCTTCTTAATAAAATCCACATGAATTCAAAATAGTTCAAAGCATTTCAAAATGTTATAGCTGGTTCTTGTTTTCATTTAAAGCATTAACTTTCATTAAAAAATATTCATAGAAAGCAAGAAAAGTTAAAACCTTTAGTTAACATAGTAAGACTTTCAAATGATGATCGCCATTTTAAAGAACTCTATTATTCCAAATGAACATAAGTGGATAAGAATGATACTTTAGGATTCTAAAGGCTTTAAAGAATATTTTTATGTTTAATAGATAGATAAATCTAGCTAGGAACAATTAGATTCTAAGGCATGTAAATTAAACTTAAGAGTAAATCATAATTTATAAAGTTTAAAAACAAAATACTAACAAAAGAATAGCTCTAAAGTTCATGGATTCAAAGAATTGGCTCAAACGAAGAAGGAAATTGAAATCACCAAAACCTAAGGAATTAATTATAGTTAGTTGCTTGCACTTAAAATCAAGTACAAAAAAATACCTCAAACCTCCAAAACTTAGCTTTTAGCTCCAAAATCAACTCCAAACAGCAAAAACAACAGTAAAACACCAAAATGAATTTGGTCCCATTCTTAAAGAAGAAAAAAAATCCATATTCTAGTCTTATCAAATTAAGCTATTTAAGGTTATTTAACAACCTTTCAACTTCTTGCTCAGACATTCAGATGGCTTATAGAAAAGACAAATGATAATAAGGAGTCAAAGTATAAAATCTGGTAGCTTTGCAAAAGGACACTAGACTATGAGGTGTTTAGAAGTAATCCTAAATTAACATTAGACCCCAAAACTTGTACTAATTGAAAGCTAGACTTCTTAGGTTTTAAGTTTACAACTAAGCACCTTAATTTCTATAAGATATAAGTTAATATATCTAAGCACCTTAATTTATATAAAATCTAAGCTGCTATAAATTCTAGGTTATCACAAACTAAACCTTTTTTGGTTAGAGATAAGGTGTAGAGGGTGTTTTTTGGTATGGCTATTTGGACTATATGGTTAGCACCCAACAAATTAATTTTTTAATGGCAAATCTTTTGCCCTTAATGCCCTTAATGCTTTATTATTCCTAGTCAATAATAGGTTTGTGTGGTGGGTTTAGGCTAAGTAGCCTTAGCAAATTAATAAATTGGAGGAATTTATTGTTAACCTTTACCATTTTAATTTTTTACTGATAGCAAAGGCTCCAAAATCGTCATTAAATTGGTTAGGTCCTAGTGTGTGATGGGTAAAATTTAATGTGGATGCATAAGTTTAGGGAAGTTTGGTCCCACTGAAATCGATGGGTTTTTATGAAATTGTAAAGGTTATGTCCTAGTTTTATTCTTCAAATCTATTATTATTATAGATCCAAATGAAGATGAGTTAAAAGGTTCATTTGAAGCTATGCTTTTTTTTTAAGGTGATTAAGCTTAAGCAATGTTATAATTTATGCTTTAAAGGCTAAGCTTGGAGCCATGACCATTCTTTCTTTTATTTTTTTATTTTTTTATTTTTTGGTTGAATTTCATTAAAATCATGTTTTTAAAGATCAAATGCTTTAAATCATATTCATATGTGCTAAAATAAATTTTAGTATTGACAAATCTCACGGCTCATACATGACTAGTTTATGTTAAATCTTTTTGTACACTTGATTCATGATTTATCTTGTTTGGGAATGTTGAGATTTTGAGAATTTTTGTTGTGAATTGAGCTTGGTAGTATCCTTGGATGATGTTGACATGCATTTATGCCTAGTTTCATTGAAAGTGAAAACTTTAGAGGTTTTGTAAATAACCAAAACTTTAAGGGTTAAGAGTAATTTCCTTTAATTTTTAGGTTATTTGGGTTTGTTTTCATTTATTGTACACTATAGGGGTTGTTTTAAAATTTTTTTAATTTTTTACCCCTATTTAAGGGTGTTTCTTTCTTGGTTAAAACTTATTGGGTTCAAAATGTAATTTCACATTTTAAGCCATTTATGGATATTTCCTAGCTTAGTCAGACCTCTAGGGACTATTATATAATTTTTCCAAAATTTTTAAACTCATCTAGGTGCATTTACATGCCTATGCCAAATAAATAGTCGCTAGGAAATAGATTTTTATTTAATTTGTAGGCATTTTGAGGCCATTTAGTAATTTTAAAAGCCTTAGGGATCAAATTGCAAATTTTAAAAAATTTTTTGGTCATAAATGCTTGGCCTAATACTCTTAGTACGTATTGCGGGGCCCTTTCATCCAATTTCAACATGTTTTGATACCTTTTAAGCATTTTAACCTTATAGGGACCTTTTTATAATTTTTAAAAATTTAAAGACTTTCTGGCAAATTCTTGCATTTTATAGCTATTTAGGTTATTTCTTACGTAAACTACCTACTTAGGGTATTTTAAATTTGGATTCATTTTTAGCATTTTAGGTCATTTAGAGACTAAATTACAAGTTTAAAAAGTTTAAGGAACTATAACAATTTTTGTTATCTAGGTTTTATTTATCTCATAAGTTGACCACATAGGGTAAATTAGTCATTTCATGGTATTATTGAGTTTTTAGGTTACTGACATTATTTTATGTCAAATGTATCCTTTAGAGGGCATTTAGTGATTTTATCGTAGAATTAAGTCATTTAGAGTCACTATGATATTTTCATGTCAAAAGTGCATTTTAGAGGTAGGTTAGTCATTTTATAATATTATCAAGTCCTTTAGGTTTATCAGGATACATTCATGTAGAAGGTATACTTGAAGGGGCATTTTAATGATTTTACCGTAGAATCAGGTCATCGAGATACTTTCACATCAGAAACTCATTTTAAGGGAAGGTTAGTCATTTCATGTCATTACTGAGTCTATTAGGGTCATCAGCGTACTTTCATGTTGAAGGTATACTTTATAGGACATTTTGGTCTTTCTGACCAAGTCAGAGTCTTAGATTGAGTCTTATTAATTTATTTATATTAAATAAAGATTTTT
>JBBYHM010375235.1:0-17162 GCA_038381775.1 Adansonia rubrostipa
GCTATGTCAATGGTATTTTTTTGTTACATGAACATTACTTGACTTGTGAATTTTATTAATTTCTAAAATTACAGTATATCGAGTGATCATTCTTGGATGTATGCTCGGGTTGATAAGAAAGGGTATCTTTGTAAGAAGTTTATAAAAGGAGCTGAAGAATTTGTAGATTTTACATTTTCACAAGAGTCGTGTGTCAGTCAAAATAAGATTAAGTGTCTATGTAGCAAATGTGATAATAGAAAAATTCAAACTCAAGACGATGTGATTTATCATCTCTATTCAAAAGGTTTTACAAGTGATTATATGGTTTCGTTGGCACATGGAGAGTCTTTAACTCATAATTTGGTTGAAGGTGAATCTTCATGTGGAATAGATAATGTGAATCCATATACAAGGATGGTTATGGATGGTACTTATTCATAATGCTGCTGAATTTTTTTCTCTGTTGAATGATGTTGATAAACCTTTGTGGCCTGATTATGAAAAGCATGCAAAACTTTTAGCTGTGTCTCAACTTCTAAATATGAAGTCAGGGTTCAATATGAGCAAGGCTTGTTATGATCACATCATGTCTATAGTTAAAGATGTATTGCCAAAGAATGAGAAATTGGCTGGCAATTTTTATAAATCGAAGCAAATGGTTATGAAACTAGGACGTGGTTACAAAAAAACATGCATGTCAAAAATAATTGCATGCTATTTTATGCTAAAACTGAGTTAATGACTAAGTGTCTGGTGTCTGGTCATCCTTGGCATAAATCTACATCAAGCTGCACTTAGAAAAATAACGCCCCTTTCAAAGTTTTGCGTTATTTACCTCTTACATCGAGGCTTTAAAGACTTTATATGTCTACCAAAACTTTTGAACACATGATTTGGGATACTTGTAGACATAGTATTGATGGGAATTAGGCATCCCATTGATGGTAAGGCATGGCAATACTTTGATCGTATTCACCCTTCATTTACAGTTGAAACATGAAATGTGCGTCTTGGGTTATGTACTGATGGGTTCAATCTTTTTGGGTCATTTGCTAAACTATATTCAAATGAGACATGGCAAATAAATGACGTATGTATGTGGGTCAAAACATTGAAATTCCCTGATGGATATTTCTCAAATATTGCAAGAAGTATGCACGATGGAAACAGGTTTTATGGTTATAAAAGTCATGATTGTCGTGTGTTTATGCAACAGTTGCTTCTAATTGCTTTCTGAGATTTGTTACCAAATCTAGTTTAGGAAGCTATTACTGAGATGAGTCATTTCTTAAGGATATTTGTTCTACAGAATTATAAGCAGAGGATATGGAAATCTTGGAAAAAAAAACATTGTGGAGACAATATGTAAGTTAGAAAAGATCTTCACGCCAACATTTTTTGATTCCATAGAGCATTTGGCAATTCACGTAGCTTATAAGGCTAAAGTTGGTGGACCGTTTTGTTATCGCTAGATGAACCCTTTTGAAAGGTAACATTTTCATGTAACATTGATTTACGTATAACTGTAGACATCTCATTTTTTTCGAACCAGTTTTTGGCATCCTAGAAGTTAGGTAAGAGATGATAAAATCAAAAAATAGGAATAAAAACTAGGGAGCGACTGCCACCAAAATTTGTTTTCAAGGGTCTAAAATGCATGTGGGCCGTATTAAAGAAAATGTAAAAATAAGGCATCAGAGGCCAATTTTCATAGTGTCACCAAGGTTATTCAAATGAATACACAAATCAATTTCCCATTGTTTGTGACCAAGTTGAGGTAAATCGAGAAGCCGCAGGTATGTACAAGTTATATTAGGGTACAAGTATTGATATGAGGCCTTTACAATGCGAAAAACTTGAATTTTCACATGTAGTATCAATAAAAAAGGGTTTTGTATTGACACCCAAGGTGTGGTATCGATACCTGGCATATTTGTATCAATATAGACTTTGGCAGTAACAAAAGTTGTGATTTTTGGCAAAATGCTTCAATGCATAAGCATAAGTATCGATACAAATTCATGGAGTATCGAGACAGGCTTTTAAGTCTCGAGACTGAAAATATTTTTTGCTCTTAGTATCGATACATAGCTCATCATATCGACCTCAGGGTAGAAAGTACCTTGTGTTTTGTCTTGATACACAAAGGCATTTTTGCCTAGTTTAAGCCATTTTTCAGCCTTTGAAAACTCGATTTAAACATATTTTTGCCCCAAAGAACTATCATAAAACATTGCAAACATCAACTATGGGTTCGTTAATGGATTCTAACAAATTTTTGGAGTCTAAATAATTAATGGCAAAGGTCACTTTTATAAGATATATAGGGGTAATAAGGTGTGGCAGGCATATCTCTAGTTACAGGCTGTCACAGCCTTTCTGCCTCCTTGCTCAGCATGGCAAAACCAATAAGAAGAGAGTCAACTAGCATGGCAGCTGGAGATGTCCCTTGGTGCAGAAGGGAAAAATCAAAAGGGTTTTTTGCATTGTCTTCTAAAAGTAGGGCCAGAGCAGAACCAACTATCTAAAAAAAAAACTCTCTCAGCTATCAAAAAAGCTCTCCAGCAATCCCAAAAAACTCTTCACCCATACCCACAAATCCTCCAGCAACTCTAGCTCCAAAAGTTCACCAAAAATATTGTTCCATTGCCTTCCACCCTTAACCAACCTCTATTCCCATAGCTCCCTAAAACCACCATCAGAACACTTTCAAAAACTCAACATTTCACATATTTTCATCTTCAAAAAACCCCATCAACAACCATATTACTAGAAAACTTCTTCCTTTCACCATTTTCTTGCTAAAATAATAGCAAAAAGAGGAAAGGAACTGAGCTTAAAGTTACTGTTTTAAAGAAGGAAGAAATTTCAAGCCTTTGCTAGTATATTTTTTACCTTGTCCCATGTATTTTCTATTTTGATCATCCATTTCATTTCAGTGAATCCTTCATGTTGCCATGACCTTTCTAATACTTCCATGCATTTTTGTTGCCTTGGTTATGGTAGTCCTAGGATCTTGATGACCCTCTTAACACCTTGATGTTGTTAGATATATAAACTCATCATGCTTTATTTTCATCATTACACAGCCTCTGTTCACACATCTTTTGCCATGTTTCTTCCATATTCATATATACATTACATATTTAAGTGGTCAGCTTGACATGTCTTAGGCATGTTCAAACATTTTCTTATGTTTTAAGGAGTCTCATGAAATAAAAATCCTATCTTGACAACTCCAGCATTCACCCCCTTGTTCAAACATGTTCATATCATCTCCATACACCTTATTTGTCATCTTCTTGTATTTATGTCACACATTTTCATGTCAAAATATCATCTTTGCATGTTTGCATGTTTAATCCATGTTTATCTTTATATGTGCTGTATTTTGTTCATTATATCTCCATTAAAATGCCTGCTTGTTTCTTGCAAACTAATTTTAAGAAACACCCCCAAGTTAAGTTCAGGTTACCTTCGATAGATGAAGAGTAGCATGGACTTCATGTTTTCATCAAATTGGTGTCCCAATTTTGGGCACAAATCGACATTTTAGCTCTGGATTTATGGTGAAATAAGTTCATTTTTTCAAAAAAAAAAAAGAAAAGAAATCCTTTTTAATATTAATCCTTGATCTTGAGTCTCGTGTTCCTTTTTATGACATGGTCAACTGGTTATTCTATCATCCCAAACTACTCTGGGATTGTGGAATGCACTTGTGAAGGCAGTGTTACTTTCTGTTGCGATGTTCAGACATCCTAAACCTAAGCCTATCTTAGAAAAAATCGTATCATTAAAAAACCAGAATATCGAATAATCCCCTTATTTTTGCTCTGACAGCACAATAGTTTGAACTTGAAAAATCATTTTTGAGCCATAAAATGTTTTCTTTGATTTTTCTAATATTTTTCCTTTAAAGGGCATTGAAGTACCTTTCTAACGGTATCTTACTTGCCCTTGGATCGTCCCAGATGAGGGAGTTATGATTTTTCGAACCCTTACTAGCTGAAACCCCTAAAATCAATGTGCAATATTCTATTTGGACCATTTCGGCCTATCAGATGATTTTTATGAAATTTCTAGATATTTTTTCTAGAAATTTTACAAAATTTTCTTTCCAGAAAGGTATTATCTACAATATAACAACCCTGGATAAGCTTAGAATGATTTTTTGAAATCCATCATGCCTTCTTAATTGTACATGCTGTCAGTGCTGAGAAGAACCTAACTTCAAAAATTAATTCCACCCAGAAAGTGATTTTCTAGAATTTTTGAAATATTTTTATGTTAAACCTTGTCGAGTTACCTTTGTAACGGTACTTCATTTACCCACTGAAGTCTTCGGATGCACTGAAGCAAAATCTGAAAACGGAGATGACACGATGTTGTCCCTTATTTTCAACCTAACTTTTGAATCCTCTTTTATCGAGACATTCGGATGTCTTGAAAATGTGCCAAATTGATTCCCCCACAACATCAACCCTTTTTGACTCAGATCAAGATTAAAATATGAAAAATAGGATTTCGTATTAAAATTTTCACTAGTAGAGATACTCTAACTCTATTATTCCAAAGGGGATACTCCAATCCCTATTTTTAATTAAAAATTTTAAATTTTCTCTTTGTTCCTAAATGTTTTTGTAACTTTGGGGATACTCCCACTTCACTACTCAAAGAGGATACTCCCACCCCCTTTTTTAAAAAAATTCAAATTTTCATTTTAATCCTAACTGTTTTCATAACTCTATTTTAAGGGATACTTTAACCCCACCTTACCGAAGGGAAACTCCAGCCCTACTTTTACCTTAAAATTTTAAAATTTTCTCTTTATTGAATGCCTCAAACTGTTTTGATAAAAATCATCTTGGTTCTTCAAATTATCACCAAATCTAGACCGGTCTCTAAAATTGTCATCCCAGTTATTCTTCAATAATTGGAGGGAATTATGAGATACATTTTGATCGCCCTTCCATTTTTTATGTTCTTTTGTCTGTGATTGCTTGTTTATGATATTATTATATTTTTCCTTTTTTGCTTTACTAACTTGTTTTTTTTTGTAGTGCTATCATGCATTCATATTTAAAATTTATTTTCAAATGAAATTTACGATGCAGTGTTTCGTACTGGCATCTCTCTAGTGCCCAATACAAAACATCCAATTTTAAAAATCCAATCCGGATATCATTTTCCTAAAAAAAATTCTTATGTTCCTTACATCTTTAAGGCACATAGATGATCTAATTTTTCGTAATAAAAAAACCCCAGATTTGGATTTTCCCAAGCTTCATGCATAAAAAAAAAATTCTTATGTTCCCATTGGCATGCATTCATATTTAAAATTTATTTTCAAATGAAATTTACGATGCGGTGTTTAGTATTGGCATCTCTCTAGTGCCCAATATGAAACATCCAATTTTAAAAATCCAATCCGGATATCGTTTTCATAAAAAAAAATTCTTATGTTCCTTACATCTTTAAGGCACATAGATGATCTAATTTTTCGTAATAAAAAAACCCCAGATTTGGATTTTCCCAAGCTTCATGCATAAAAAAGGATTATATTTAAATAGAGACCAAATGGAACCGATTTAACTGAGACCAAAGTGAGATATAGTTAGTAGGTATCGGTTTTGGGCATCGTTGGGATACTAATCCTTCCCTATGCATAATCGACTCCTGAGCCTAACCAATGAATCTTTAGACTTCGTAGACCATTAGTGTTTTGAGTTTCATAACTCGTAATATTATTTTCAATAGGCATCCGATCTTGCCTAGCCTAAAATAATCGGTGGCGACTCCAAGTTTACGGCCACTTTATGGTGGCCATCTGGGTCCAGTTGGATGAGTGACTCATCTGACGGTCCCTATGCCCTTCATATCATCACGCCTAATCCAAATCTCAATCAAGGGATAGCTCAAAGGCTCGATCATAATCAACCATTATTTATTTTTAATTCGAGCATGCTATGCCCTTCGAATCATTAAAAGTTTTAAAGGTCGGGCACATGGCGACAATAAAAATATTCAAATGATTAATTTGATCACTATTATAATGGTTAGGCACATACATCACTATAAAAAAAAAAAAGTAACAAATCGAGCATATGTTAAAGCAATTATTTGTGAAGCTTACATTGTTGAGGAAATAAAAACATTTTGCTCATATTATTTTGAGCCTAATGTTCCAACAAGATTGAATCGAGTTCCATGGAATGATGATGTAGATGAAATTGAGGCAATAGGATAGTTATCAATTTTCATCCATCCCTGTTGACCTTTTGGTCTGAAAGGTGTTTCTCAATATCTCTATGATGATGAGTATAAGGGAGCTGAGATATATGTTTTGTTGAATTGGGAAGAGATATGGCCATATATTGAGTAAGTTATGGCTTTGAATTTAAATTAATATTGTACTTTTAATTTAAATAAGCATCATAATCTCTAAATTACATTGTAGGAAATTTGAAGAGGTAACAAAGATCAAAAAACCAAACATTAATGATGGTGAACTTGAGAAATTACAGGAAAAAAATTTCCATCATGGTTGAAAAATTTTGTCAGTATGTTTCTTAATGTTATAAAATTAGTTTAATGTATTTCTAGATGGTTTACTGGTAATTAATATTTTATTAGAGCTTTCAAACAATGAAGATCATGTTGATAAATATATAGTGGAGGTAGCATATGGTGATTTGCATATGGCTAAGTTTTATAAAGGTTACTTTGTAAATGGTTTCAAGTTTGACATTTATCAATAATAATGAATTATGGGGTATGCGTTAAAGAGAGTTGCTACAATGATTATAATTCTGATTTTAATGGGTTACTAGTAGATATTGTTTAGCTAGAAAATGTTGTGTTGGAAATAAAGTTATGTTAGTTAAATCCCATTGGTTTAACATTGAAAAGGGTGTGAAAATGCACCCCCGTTATGGTCTTGTTGAATAAATCACAAGTCTAACCTTTCAAGTGATGAGCCATTTGTTTTGGCTCAAGAAACTCAACAAGTTTATTACACTACTTATCTTTTTAGAAGAAGAGAGAGACGTGATTGGTGGGCTGTATGTAAAATTAAAATTAAGAGTAAATTTGACATATCATTACATGATGATGAATATTAAAGTGAAAAGGTTGATGGGTTTTACCAAGAAGATGAGTCTATTCCTATTCATATTCTTCCTACTTTAGAACTTGATGATCTAAATGTTATTGTGGGTAAAGGTGATCTTGAATTAGTTGATTCAGTCTTAGATTTTCATGAGGAAAACGAAGAAGATGACTATGATTATGATGATGATGAAAATGATGAACTTTTGTTTGGACAATCCAAAGAAGATAATGTTTCAACAGATAAATTGGAGTTTACCTTCTCTGTTAGTGATGACAGTAATGATCCTTTAGGAGACACTGAAATTAAAGGTTGAGTAGGTAAATGCTTGCTTGAGTGAAAAATAGATATTACTATATGTTATTTCATTTATACTTTGATTTATTAATACTTTGATACGATAGATTATTTTCATATTAATTTTTTAGCATTATTTTAATTCAGATAACGAGCATTTATTTTTATCAATTCATCTTTTTTCATTATATAAGAACGATACTGCCTAAAGCTGGAGGTAAAAGTTTTCTCGACTAGGACTACAAGGTCGAAGAAAAGGTAGAACAATCTCAAAATAATTGCAGTCTACTAGTGATGTTGGATGTTCCATGATAGGTCGATCTATCGATCCACTTCCATCACAAACTCCTATCAATCATAGACATATAATAGATGCACGTTTCACTCAACCTTTAGTTGTTGAGCCTTACTCTGATCCACCCACAACTATCGAGCCTACTACGCCGATTAATACAAAAGGCAATAAAGATGAGTTTACTCCATAATTTGCTCCTATAAGACGATAAAAGAGTAAAAAAGGAAATCGGGGGTTTCAAACTCCTTCTAATTCAGTACATAGAAAGGCTATATCCATTCTTAGATCTAGGTATAATTTGAACATTTAGAAACATTATTTTTCTAATAATTGGTAGTTATATGATATTGAATTCTAAAATATATAAATGTTATAGTACATTAATATGTAAAGATACAAAGGAACAGGTACCTGGGACTATTACATGCATCTTGAAAGCTTACTATAATGAACCATGGGCAATGTGAATGAAGGTGCCTGAATCTTGTATAGCTATTTTCTGGAATGTTTTTCAGGTATTCATTTATATAATTGCTAAAAAAATTTGTCTTATTCAGATAATCTGTCTTTTAATTTTAACTGTATGTTTCTTTAAAGGCAAAATATAAATGGCTTGAAGAGAAAACTGCTGAAATATATAATATATGATATAAGATTTATGGAAGACAATTCAATAGTATGATGAACAAAGCTAGACAACAGGCTACAGGTGACACCAACGCAACTTTCATCAGTGATACGAAGGATTTTTGGCTAGAGTGGGTAGGTGAAGAGAATTAGGCATGGTTGAGTGACAATATATGGGGAAAAGATGAATGGAAAAGAAAAAGTATTGCTGCTCAAGCCAATCGCCTTACTGAAAAGGAAAGGTCAATATCAAAGCATGTATGTGGAACGGTGCCTATTGCTCCATGGAAAAAGAATGCTACGCAATATTTTAAGTAATAATTTGTCAATTGTTTTCCTTTACAATATTCATTAATATTTATGTAAATTGTTATAGGAAAAAGAGCTTGGATAGCCCGTTACTCAAGCTGACATGTTTGATCATACTCATAAGTGATCAACTGATGAATTTGTGGATAAGAAATCCAAATCTGTCAGTGTTGTAAACTTTACATAAGTAGAACTTTATTCTCATTTAATGTTGGGTAATATGAACAAACATTAACTTTTTTATTTATATTGTTACAGGAGAGATATGCTGTTGCAATGATTGAGAAGTACGATGATAGTTCTTCACACCTTAGTTTGATGCCGATAAATGACGTCAAACAGTTGGTGGCATAGGTCACAAGCATTTATATGGGTTTGGAAGAGAGAACCCTCGAGATATTCTTGGCACTACTCATCCTTTGAGTTTATTTTTGGTCTGAATTGAAGGACATCTAGAAACAACAATAGATGAAAATAAGCTTGAAAAACGAGTAGTACCAAGTATATCTCAAGGGTTCTCTCTTCCAAACCCATATAAATGCTCGTGACCTATGCCACCAACTGTTTAACGCCATTTATCGACATCAAACTAAGGTATGAAGAACTATCACCATACTTCACAGTCATTGCAGCAACATATCTCCCCTACAATAATATAAATAAAAAAGTTAATGTTTATTCATATTACCTAACATTAAATGAGAATAAAGTCCTACTTATGTAAAGTTTACATACACTGACAGATTTGGATTTCTTACCAACAAAGTCATTGGTTGATCACTTATGAGTACAATCAAATACCTCAACTGGAGTAACGGACCATTCAGGTTCTTTATCCTATAACAATTTACATAAACATTAATGAATATTGTAAAAGAAAACAATTGATAAAATTATTATTAGAAAAATATTGCATACCATTGTTTTTCCATGAAGAACAATAGGCACCGTTTCACATGCATGCTTAGATATTGACCCTTCCTTTTCAGTAAGGCGATTGGCTTGAGCAGCAACACTTTTTCCTTCCCATTCATCTTTTCCCCATATATTGTCAATCAACCATGCCCAATTCTCTTCACCTACCCACTCTGGCTAAAAATCCTACGATCAATGATAAAAATTGTGTTGGCATCACACATAGCCTATTTTCTAGCTTTGTTCATCATACTACTGAATTGTCTTCCATAAATCTTATACCATATATCATATATTTCAACAGTTTTCTCTTCAGGCCATTTACACTTTGCTTTTAAAGAAACATACAGTTAAAATTAAAAGATAAGTTATTCTAAATAAGATAAATTTTTTAGCAATCGTATAAATGAATACTTGAAAAGTATTCTAGAAGGTAACTATACGAGATTCAGACACCTTCGTCCATGTTGCCCATGGTCCATTATAGTAAGCTTTCAAAATGTATGTAACAGTCCCAAGTACCAGTTCCTTCTGATCTTCACATATTAATGTACTGTAACATTTATATATATATATATTAAAACTCAATATCATATAACTACTAATTGTTAGAAAAATAATGTTTCTAAAAGTTCAAATTATACCTAGATCCAAGAATGGATATACACTTTTTATTTGCTGAATTAGAAACAGTTAGAAACCCTTGATTTTTTTATTTACCCTTTATTGTCTTATAAGAGCAAGTTATGGAGTTGACTCATCTGTATTAACCGGCCTAATAGGCTCGGCAACTATGGGTGGATTAGAGTAAGGCTCAACAACTGAAGGTTGAGTGAAACATGCATTCATTGTATTCCATGATTGATAAGAGTTTGTGATAAAGGTGGATTGACAGATTCACCTATCACGGAACATCCAACATCATTAGTAGACTGTAAATATTTTGAGATTTGGCTTCTTGAGATTGTTCTACCTCCTCTTCAACCTCATAGTTCTGGTCGAGAACTTTTACCTCTAGCTTTGGGTGGCTTCATTCCTACATAATGAAAAAAGATGAATTAATAAAAATAAATGCTCGTTATCTGAATTAAAGTAATTATAAAAAAATTAATATTAAAATAACATATCATATCAAAGTATTAATAAATTAATGTATAAATGAAATAGTATATAGTAAGATCTATTTTTCACTCAAACAAGCATTTATCTACTCAACCCTCAATTTCAGTGTCTTTGAAAAAATTATCACTGTCATCACTAGTAAACAAGTTGAACTCTAATTTATCTATTGAAATATTATCTTTCGGACTCTCCAAACAAAAGTTCATCATTTTCATCATCATCAGCATCATCATTATCATAATCATTGTCATCTTCTTCGTTTTCCTCATTCAAATTTAAAACTGAATGAACTAATTTGAAATCACCTTCACCCACGAAAACACTTAGATCAGCAAGTTCTAAAATGGGAAGAATATGAATAGGAGTAGACTTATCTTCTTGGTAAAACCCATCAACCTTTTCACTTAGATATTCATCATCATGAAATGATATGTCAAATCTATTCCTAACTTTAATTTTACAAACAGCCCACCAATATGTCTTTCTCTTCTCCTAACAGGATAAGTAATGTAATAAACTTGTTGAGCTTGTTGAGCAAAAATAAAAAAGGCTGTCATTGAAAGGTTAAACGTGTGATTTATAAAAAAAAAAAAAATCGATAACGATGGTGCACTTTCACACTATTTTCAATGCCAAACCAATTGCATTTAAATAACATAACTTTATTTCCAAAACCAACGTACTCTAGCTCAACAATATCCACTAGTATTCCATATAAATTACAATTATAATAATTGAAGCAACTCCCTTTAACGCATACCCCATAATTCATTATTTATCGATTTTGCTCATATTGATAAGTGTGATACTTGAAACCATTTACAAAGTAACCTTTGTAAAACTTAGCCATACACGAAAGATGATATGCTACCTTGCTATACGGCTATCAATATGATCTTTATTGTTTGAAACCTATAATAAAATATTAGTTACTAGTAAACCATTTAGAAATACATTAAAATAACTTTATAACTTTGAGAAACAATACTTGAAAATTTTTTCAACCACAATGGAAATTTTTTTTCTCGTAATTTCTCAAGTTCACCATCACTAATGTTTGGTTTTTCGATCTTAGTTACCTTTTTAAATTTCTGACAATGTAATTTAGAGATTATGATGCTTATTTAAATTAAAAGTAAAATATTAGTTTAAAAATTCAAAGTCATAACTTACTTAACGTATGGCCATATCTCTTCGCAATTCAACAAAGCATATATCTTAACTACTTTACACCCATCCTCATGGAGATATCGAGAAACACCTTTTAGACTAAAAGGTCGACCCGAATGAGTGAAAATCGATAACCAACCCATTACCTCCATTTCACCTCCATCATTATTACGTGGAACTCGATTCAATCTTGTTAGAGCATTAGGCTCGAGATAATACGAGCAAAATGTTATTATTTCCTTAAAAATGTAAGCTTCACAAATAGTTGCTTCAATATATGCTCGATTTGTTACCTTTTTTTTTGTAGTGATGCATGCATCTAACTATTATAAATAATGATCAAATTAATCATTTGAATATTATTGTACTTAAATTAATGTTACATGAAAATCTTACCTTTTAAAAGGGTACATCCAACAATAATGAATTGGACCATCAATGTTAGCCTTGTAAGCTAAGTGAATTGGCAAATGCTCCATGGAATAAAAAAATGCTGGTGGGAAGATCTTTTCTAACTTACATAGTGTCTCCACAGTATTTTTTTTCGAGATTTGCATATCCTCTACTTGTAATTCTGTAAAGCAAATATCCTTAAAAAATGACACATCTCAGTAATAACTTCCTAAATTGGCTAACAAATCTCAGAGAGCAATTGAAAGCAACCGTTGTATAAACACATGACAATCATGACTTTTATAACCATAAAACTTGTTTGCATCATATAAACTTCTCACAATATTTGAGATATATCCATCAGGGAATTTCAAAATTTTTACCCATATACATATATCATTTATTTGCCATGCCTTCCATGAATATGGTTTAGCAGATAGCCCAAAAAGATTAAACCCATCAGTACATAACCCAAGACGCATGTTTCATGTTTCAACTACAAATTAAGGGTAAATATGATCAAAGTGTTGCCATGCCTCACCGTTAAACAGATGCCTAAGTTTCCTATCAATGTTATGCCCATGAGCATGCCAGATCATATGTTCAAAAGTTTTGGTAGCCATATAAAGTCTTTGAAGCCTCTGTATAAAAGGTAAATAAAGTAAAACTTTGAAAGGTGCATTATTTTTTTATTACGGCTTAATGTAGGTTTATATCGAGGATGACCGCAGACTAGACACTCAGTCATTGAGTCATTTTCAACATAAAATAACATGTAATTATTTTGGCATGCATGTACATTATTATAACCAAGTCCTAGTTTTGTAACCATTTGCTTCGCTTTATAAAAATTACCAACCAATTTCTCATTTTTCGATAACATATCTTTAGCTATAGACATGATGCAATCATAACAAGCCTCGCTCATATTGAACTCAGACTTCTCAATTAGAAGCTGAGACAAAGCTGAAAGTTTTGTATGCTTTTCACAATCGGGGCACAAAGGTTCGTCAACGTCATTCAATAGAGAAAAAAATTTAGCGGCATTATGATTTGATAATTCATCATGAACCTAAGACTCTCTCCCCCTCCAATGAAATTCAAAATAAGTACCATCCATAACCATCCTCCTATATGGATTCACATCATTAATTCTACTTGATTCACCTTCAACGAACTTAGTGAATTAAAAACTCTCCATGTGCTAACCAAACCATATAACCATTTGTAAAACCAAATTATAAATCAAATCGTCTTGAGTTTGAACTTTTCTATTATGGCATTTGCTACATTGACACTTAATCTTATTTCGACTAACACAACTCTTATGAAAATGCAAAATCTATAGATTTTTCAACTTTTTTTATGAACTCCTTACGAAGATACCCTTTCTTATCAATCCTAGCATACGTCCAAGAATGATCACTAGACATACTGTAATTTTAGAAATTAATAAAATTCACATGTCAAGTAATGTTCATGTAACAAAAAAAAAAAGATCATTCAGATAGCTAGTAATAATCAAACAAGTTGATTTTTAAAAAGTATGTAACATGAAAAAAGGGAAATGATTAAAAGAGCAGATGAATAATAACAATTAAAATCTAACATGCTTTTATTTATTTGTTTATTATTACTTTGAAAACATCTAAAAGCAAATAAGAATGGAATTAAAAGAGTTATTATCCAAATTTCTAGGTCAGCTTTCTGTGAGCTTATTTTATTATTTATTATAAATAAATAAATTATTGGATAGCTAAAAAGCTAGGTCCCTGCAATTTGTTAATTTGGAATGGCCCTATACTATGGGCTTACCATGGCTTACTATGGGAAAATCACTATGGACTTACTATGGGCATCATAATTGACATGCCATGTACATTTAGTTATCTCAGGAATATCTTATTTTCAGCAATCTACTAATATATCATATGATCATATACCATCCACATCGTTTCACATTAATTATGTTATTTAGCTTTACATATGTTTTATTATAAATATATTTTCAGATTATTTTAACTTCATTTATTATGTATACATCGTAAAACCATGCAAGTCATCGATAATATGCAACCATTTTTTATCGAAATATCAATATTTGTATATACCAATACCAAAAAAATTATACCCGCATATATAATACTGACTTGGTTTCGTTGTAATCAACCATCTTACCTAAAACTTAAATAAATTCACTCACTTTCTTTTCCTAAACTCCCCAATAAAATTCACTTAAGTTTTTTTAGGCTCTAACAAGAAAGAAATGCATAAATATTAGATTTGTTGGAAACATATAATGATGAGATGCATTATGTACAAGATTTAAAACTTTTAATATAATTCATGACAGATAGTCACATTAAAGATTAGTCAAAATAAAAAAAATAAAAATAATCATACTAGACAAATATAAATAATCATATTAAAAATTTAAAACTCTTAATATAATTCATAAACAAATATAAATAAATAAAATTTTGGTACCCTTTTATGTTTTTCCAAACTTTCCTTAGCATTCCCATCAACTTAATTAAAAAGACATCAACATTCTATCGTCCATATATTTTAGCATTACCTATCTAACCTTTCCTTAGCATTACGTGTTGAACATCTATCAACTTAATTCCAAACTCAGTCTAAAATATGAGAGTTAATCCAATCAATAAAAAAAATAGTTTACTTCACTTTGAATTATTTACCTCACAAATTTCACAAGATAATACCATGTTTTTAATAGATTTATTCTATTTTCCTTTCTTAATCATTTTGAGAAATTTATTTTTATTGAAATTGAGAAGGTGTACCTAACAGTATTAATTAATTTTTAATTAATTCTATTGCTGTATTAATCTTCCATTTTTTTATTATTGTTTAAGGGTTTTTTTCACGAATTAATTCACTAAACAATCAAGAAATTTCTTGCTAATTTTTAAAAAAATACACAGTCTAATTAAAGACTAGTCCAAAAGTATGATTAATTACTTAAAAAATCAATTTGGTGTCACATTACTTTCCTTATTTCTTGCCTATGCTCTTTTTATCATGATAGTTGTTTTTGGCCTGCCGACTTAAACTTTGGGTTTTATTTCCTATTTGTGGTATCTTCAAAGTTTAATATTTATCTATAAAAATCAATCATTTTTACCACTTTATAACCACAAAATTTCTACTCTTAAACTTTTCCTACAATCTAAAAAATGGATAAATATAACATAAACTTTTTCTACAACCTCCAAAAAAAATGAAGATAGCAATAAATATCTACCTTTAGAGAAAGAGAATTGGACGATGGTGGTTGGACAGCACAATGTGGATAGCAAAAGCTCATGCACGACCTCGCCTAAACAATAAAATTTTTATTGTAAAGTGCAATGGCAGCAAATTTTGAATCAAGAGAAGTGTAACGACAAAAGATAAACTACTCAAAAAATTATAAGAGTTTTTAATTTTTTATTGGGCTTGAAATCTATAGCCCAAATATTTCAAAACCTTAAGTCCAGCCCAAATAATAAAATTTTTGTATTTTGGGCTACATTAATTTTTAGGCTTTATAAAATGGATCAATTAATTTAAAATTAATAACAATTAAAAATAAATTTGATAAATAAAATATTTTTAAAAATATAGAATATAATTTTATTTATATAAAATATTAATGTATTATATTTTTTAAAAATTATTCAATTTGATTTTATTCATGTAACATTACTATAATCAAACCAATAATTTATAAAACTATATATGTTTAAATATATGTAAAACGAATCCACACGTAAATATAAATATATATTTAGGGTTATAACATGAAAAAAAATAAGATAATAACTATATTTCCTAACTCTATGATGGCATTTTTGTCATAGATACGCCATGACTAAATTAATAATAGCAATTTTGTTACTAAATTTTTCACAATAAAATGTTTATATATAAAAATTAAATTTTTTAAAAAAGTAAGTAAGTTAATTATATTTGTTACATATCGGTCACAAATTTCTATTATTATTTATGAAAAAGTTATTTTTATATTAATATTTACTTATTTTATAATTAAATTTAAATAAAATATATTATTTTATTTTTAAAAAATATTTATTCAGGTCGAGCATACTTAAAACTTCAAATCGAAGACCTGGACTTGATCATGCCGGGCCTATTGTGTTGGGCAGGCTGTCTGGCTCATGGGCAGGTCCAATTGCTAGTTTAACATATGATTTTTTTTTTAATTTTTGATATGGTATTATCTATTATGGCTTTAATATTTTTAATTTATCTTATTACTTTGTTATATTATTATCATACTCTAATTATCATTATTTTAAATAATAATAATAATAATAATAATAATAATAATAATAATATTCAAAGAAGTATTTAAAATTTTACTACTAACATACATAAACTCTCAATATTTAATGAGTTTAACTAATTAAATTAAAAAAATGATAAATTAATGATATACTTTATTGATAATGCTTTTAAAGCTCATCATATGATTTATTTTTTGATAAATTATTATTTTATCATATATAAACTTGATCAAGGATCAAGCTATCCACTTGGCTCAATTGAACCTGGGCTTGGGTTCTCATATTTTGGTTTCCGATTAGCCCAATAAGACTTAAAACAATTATTTTAAATTAAAATAAATTTTATTTTATTTTATTTTAATTATAAAATATATAAATATTAATAAAAAATCTTTTAATATGATGAACAATAATTCTAGCTCGAACAGATAGGTTTAGGCACATTAAATAAGGGCTTGCAATTGAGATTTTAAAAAATTCAAGTCGCGGCTAGCCCAACCCATAAGTAGGTTTAATCATATATAAAATATAAATTAAATTTTTCATATTTAATAAAATTATATATAGTATTAATATTCAATATTTAATATTTGATTCATTTTTATATGGTATTATCTATTATGGCTTTCAT
>JBBYHM010375305.1:0-17156 GCA_038381775.1 Adansonia rubrostipa
GAAGAAGGTCATAATTTGAAGATAAAAAAAATTATAAATGTTAAAATTTAAATTTTATACTTGTTAAATACAATTTTCTAAAAGTGATTGCATGAGTCCATTAATAGGTATATAATTTATATATTTTTCATTAACATTTCTGAGAAAAATATTTGTTTTTTTTAAAAAAATAAATCAATCTAGGCCAATTTATATTAAAGAACTAAAACTATATATGTAGGTAAGGCTATGAATATTGTTGATAAAACCTTTTATAAGATTGAAAATTAATTTCCAAATAATTGAATGTTGATTTTGGCCCATTAAATACTTCAATTTTGTATAAGTTTATATATATTTTTTAACTATTCTTTTAATATATGTGTTTTTATCAATATGTTTCAATATGTATCCATTATTGTCATTGTTCAATTACATTAAGTACATTTTTTTTTGCATATATTAAACACATTTATTATTTATATTCACGTCATTAGAGGTTAGGTTAAATTCGTAATTTATGAAATTGAAAATCTTCAAAAATTTTGAATTTATAATTTTAATTTAACTAATTTATATAATCACTTTTAAAGTTTAACGTATTTAATTTTAGAATTTCACCACTCACGATTACTTTCTTTACCATCTAATTACGTTTTCTTTTCATTAAGAAAGTTCAAAGTTTTCATGTTCATAGATTTATATATATATATATATAAGTCGTAACTTGATATAAAAAATAAGTTGTAAATGTTGAGATTTAAATTTCGAATTTATTGAATGTCAAGTTAGAATTAGAGACTGATAGAAAAGCAACGATATGAGCTCGTACAAGTAGAAAACAAAAAATATCTATTCTAGTTCTATTATCCGCTATGGGTTTGAATCTAAGAGAAATTCTAGAGAATGTTTGCTTCCATAAAATTTTCTTATCTTCCTAATTGATAAGGAAAAGAAACTGGGTCAGAAGAAAATGTTCAGATCATCTTCGATGCAAGAGCGCTCGAGCAGTGAGCTATTACGCACTTTTTTAAGGGTGGTTGCTTTTAGGCAAACCTCATGTTTTAAGAGTATATATATAATCTAAGGATGGCAATACTCGAACTGTCCGATAAATTTCGAATCAATTAGCTTTGAACGGAAGGTTTTTTTTTTTTTTTGCTTGATGTGGAGGCAAAGCAGTTTTTTTTTTTTTTTGAAAGGTGAGGCTGAAACAATTTTGGTAATTGCCTGCTCCACGAAATTACTATTTTACCTTTAGAATTAGTTTTTATAAGGACAATAACCTAGTAATACAATTATACTTATTATATTTAGATAGGATTTAATGTTTTTGCTCTAGCAGTATATGCATTATTATTTAAAAAAAATTAGAAATAAGTAAAAAATATCAAATGAGACAAGCAAAGCGATAATAGATATATCCGATATCTATAAAACTAGTATTGGCATTGAAAATTTCATAATAAAGCGCGATGAAATGGAGCAAAGCAATCCAAAAAAGAGATAAAGATAAATTCTATGATATCCGTCCTGCCCTGCTCCAATATCATTTCTAATATAGACTACTTAAACTAACAGTTTCATGACTATAGTTGTTTCATGAATTTAATTCTAAATCTCAATGAAATATGCTGAATAAAAAAGAGGAAAAATATCTGATGCTTTAATCAGTCACATGAGTGGAGAGCAGTTGGCCATGTGCATTGATGCACGAATTATGGACAGATTTAAGCATTTCTACCTTTTACAGACTGGGATTATTGTTTGTGGGGATGAGAGTAATCTATTCGAATATTTAAAAACAAATTAAAAAAATCAAATTTAATTGAAATAAAACATTGGGAGATGGTAATGGCCAGTAGACAAATTCACATAACATTTGCATACATGGTCGTAAATCTAGTGTTCTTCATGTTTCACTAGGAAAAATTAAAGATGCTCAAATATTGATTGATTTGAAATAAGATGTAAATTTGCCATGTTATAAAAAATTAAAACGTTTTTTTTATCTTACATGGTGATTTTTTTTAAAAAAAAAACAATTTGTAATAGATTTTTCGAATTGTTGCATTCAAGGTTAAAAGAATCGGACTAGAGATTAAATTAGTGTGACTTTCGTATCGGTCCCATAGGTTGAACTGACTGGTTTGGATTAAAATGATTTCAAATTTTAAAAATTAATTTTAATGTTAAATAAATATTAAATATAATAAATAATTAATAAGATTATGCATTTTAGTTTATAATTCAAATTCAAAAAGTTATATACTCAAATCTCTTCACTTTAAAAAAGATTTAAAAAAATCACTTTCTTTTTATCAATTGAGCCAGTTATAGACCGATTATTAGATCTGATAATATTTGATATGATTATATAAATGTTACATACCTAAAGTAAAAAAAATATGACACGGCATGATACAACATGAATATATTCTCAAAATCTATATAATATGAATTATAAACGTATTAAAATTGATTTAAATATAAAAAATCTTAAACACAATATAGATGGCTATTTTCAGCCAATAACTTATGACACAAGTACTTTAGAATAGGTACCTTAGCACAAGTACGCAGACGCACTTTGGCAGAGATATTTTGGAACATCACTCTTTGGCAGTAGCATTACCTGGCATAACAAGTTCTACATAATCAAGACTATGGAGTCAACCCTGAAAAGTTGGTAGGATTCTTGGGTTTTCTTCACGTTTGGGATGCCTTGGAGAGTATGGCTTGGAGGCTTAGATATGAAAATTGTTAATAAGTGTTTTTCTTAACCTTTCCCTGGAATATAAGTGCTATCCTTCTTTTTCATTGCCTAGGCAGTACATTCTTAAGCATGCCGTCATATAACCAATATCCACTTTATGTTATCGAAATATCCTTAAGGGAGTAACTTCCCCATAATCACCTCAACCCATTACTTTTGTAACTTATGCCTCAAACCACAACTTCTATAACTTCCATTTCAACCTGCTACTCCTGTAACTTATCTTAAAGAGGTTATAAATAGGGATTCCAAAGTTTCATTTGGGATTTTTAGCATTTTTTAGGCAAACTTATAGCTTTAAAGAATTCTATACAATTTTTCCTCTGAAATCTTATAACCACCATAACCTTCACTATCCTCAACCACTTACAACCTTCATTATCACTACTTGCCATCGTACTTGTCTTTCGAGGTCTGCTCTAATCTTTCTTTCTGCCATCTCTTCATTACATCCTACTTTACTGGTTTGTAATGTTTCCTTATCCGTTCAAAAAGAACCCATTACATTTTTGGTGACTCCACTGGGGAGGAGCAATTGCATTAAGTAAAAATTTTCTGACTTTGCTTCATCAAAAATATGAAATATTCTATCGAAAGCCAAAACATAGCAGTCCCATCTTACATCCAGGATTTGATGAAGATGATGAAAGCCAATAAAGAAAGAATGCAAATGCTTGAAGAGAATAACAAAAAAATGATGGAAACAATTTCCCACTTTACATCTTCCTCCAACGCTACTACCTCACATGTCCAGCTTGTGAAACGAAAATGGAAACAACTCTGGTGGAGTTATTCCCATTGCAAATGGCAACAGAGAAAACATATCTAATGCCTCTAACCCTATACTCCCTGGAACTCTTGGCCTAAACAACACTAGAACTCAGAACTTAACCACCAACATCCAAACCATTCCCACTAGAAATTAAGGCATCATAAACACCCAAGCTAGAATTTCCACATTGGTGGTGAAAACTACTGAAACTCAAACCTTCGTTACAAAGGATGAGCTCGAGAGATTACTTGATCAGAAGAACAAAAGCTTTAGTTTTTTTGAGTTTGTTCTCAAACTTTCATATATTGCTAAGGTAGCTACTAAACCATACCCAAAAAACTACACTAATCCTAAGTTTAAGTAGTTTAATGGAAAGTTTGGTGATATCTGTGAGCATGTGATGAAGTTTACAAAGACACTAAGGGCTACAAGATTGGATGTTGACTTAAAAGAATTTTCTATCATTAACAGAGAAAGCCTACACCTAATATGTCAACCTTGCTCCTGGTTCCGTGGAGCCATGGAGCCAAATATTTAGAATGTTCAGTGAAAAGTTCTTTTATACCCAGGAGAAGGTCATGTTGATTGATTTAGGGAGAGCGCATAAGAAGTTAAGGGAAGATCTTATGGATTTCATCCAACATTTTAGGGAAAAGGTGTTGGACATCCATGACTTACATGATGAGAAAGAGTTAGTGAAGGTGTGCATACAAGGGATGTTTGATGAATATAGGGTGCATTTGGAAAACTTGCCCCTGCCAACCTTTGCTATGCTTGTGAAGGCTGCCAGAAGAACTAATAATACTGTAATGAGACAAAGGGGAAGTAATAGGTTCTTGAGAAGTACTCTTACAGTTAATGCCATCCAATGAGGAGGCACAAGGGAAGAAAGAGGTCCATTGTAGCCCAACATACATCCCAAGAGGGATGACCTCAGAATGAGGAAAGATAATAGGGTTGACCTACCACCTCCATTCTCAGTTCTAGTAGATAGAGTGAAAGTTCTTCTTCAATAGTGGATCAGAGATGGTAATATAAACATGCCTTATGTGCCAAGACCCCTAATCACTAAGGAAAAAGTTAACTCAAGGTATTGTGATTTTCATAGAAAGGTAGGTAATCCGACTGCGAAGTGTAGAAACCTTCATAAATTATTTCAAAGAGGGTACAGGCTAGGGAGATTGTCATTGGGAATGATAGAGCTCAGAATAATCCTCTATCAGCTTATCAGAATGAAAGAGGGCATGTGAACACTATTAGTCATGCACCAAATGATGATTTCACACCTACAAATGCTCAGTTTAAAGATGTACAGGCTATTGAAATGGTTACTTCTTCTATTGCAAACTCCCTCATGAAAACATGGAACTTCAGATATTTCTTTGATCAGTTAGGATTTTTGAAGGAATCTAGAAGGGAAATAGCTTTGTCACTGGTAAAGATTGCTGGTGGATAGTATGGAGAGTGTAATTTAGTAGCAAAGCCTATAAGGAAAATGTCCTGTGGATATGCAAATGCATAGTGTTTACATAGGCAGATATGTGCATGCCACACCCCTACCATAATAAGCCTCTTTATGTGGAGAGTAATATAAATGGCTATCCTATTAAACGGACCTTTATTGATGAGGGGTCATCCGAGAATCTAATGCCTTTGTCTACCTTGAAGGCAATGAAGATAAATATCAGGAGCTTACAATGTACAATGACCATTACTTTATTCGACAGCAAGGAGATAAAAACTTTGGGGTAGGTAACAGTGAATTTTAAAATAGGGCCTTTTCAAGACCAAACCTACTTCCATGTAATTGATACAGATGTGGCCTCCCATGTCCTCATAGGGAGGAAGTTTTTACACACTCATAATATCATTCTCTCTTCACGTCATCAATGTATCAAAGGTTATTGGAAAGAGAAAAAAATTTTCATTCTTGCCACTAAGGCACCTTTTAAACAAAATGAGCTTAATTACACAGATGCTTTTTACTTTGAGGATGTAGCAGAAGAGAGAAAGACAGCTATTACTAGACCTATTGGGTTTCACTTCCAAAGTGGGAAGAGTATGTAAGGAAAAATGATGAAAAAGGGAAGAAAAAAAAGCACCGGAGAGGAAAAAAAAGCGTGGGAATGTGAGTGTAGCTAAGAAAGTGAAAGAAAGAGTACAAGATACTAGAGTTAGCTCACACCCATGAGGATAGAAAGACAGTGTTATGATAAGGTGTGGAGTTTGGAGAAAAACCTTCTTCTAGCTCCATACCATGGGAATCATCTGATCAATGACCTTCTTGTTCCCAAGTGCAATCCATATGTTAGAAGATGCAAGAGGTAGTGCAAGCACCAGAACATTTGCAAGATCAGCCAAAACTCTAAGGTGATGCGTTGGAGGAGATCAATATGACAAGGGAAGAGGAACTAGTAAGACCTCTCTTCATAAGTAAAAGTTTTTTAGAAGAATAAAAACTTCAGTAGTTTAGTTTTTACAAGAGTATAGAGATGTGTTTGCTTGGACTTATGAAGAAATGCCAAGGTTGAATGAGAGCTTTATTATTTATGAATTACATATCTTTCCTGGGAGTAAAACTGTTAAGCAACAAGCTAAGGTATTCCGGCATGAAATGAAGAGTCAGATTAAGGATGAGATAAATAAGTTGCTTATAGCAGGTTTCATCAAACCTATACATCATCCTACTTGGCTAGCAAATGTTGTGCCAGTAAAAAAAAAGAGGGATAATTAGGGTGTGTGTTGATTTTAGAGATCTAAACAAGTTGTGTCCCAAGGATGATGTTTTTACTTTTAAACATTGACACTGTGGTTGATGCTATCACTGGTCATAAAATATTCTCATTTATGGATGGGTTTAGTGGATATAATCAGATTAAGATGGCTTTAGGTGATGTAGAAAAGACAACATTCAAAACTCCATTTGGTAATTTTTATTACATTGTTATGCCATTTGGATTGAAAAATATGGGGGCAACTTACCAACGTGCTATGATAGTGATCTGCCATGATATGATGCATGATTGCATGTAAAACTATGTAGATGACATTATGGTGAAGTCTAAGAAAGCCTCCAATCACTTAGAAGATTTGAGAAGGGTGTTTGACAGATGTAAAAAGTACAAGCTTTGTATGAATCTTTTAAAGTGTGCTTTCGGCGTCATTGCTAAAAAGTTCTTGGGTTTTATGGTGCATAAAAAAGGTATAGATGTTGACCCTGTAAAAGTAAAAGCAATTTATTCTATGCCTCCTCCAGTAGATCAGAAGTAACTCAAGAGTCTTTTAGGAAAGGTTCGTACATCAGGAGCTTCATTCCATCCTTGGGAGAAATAATTACACCCTTCCGAAGCTTGTTAAAGAAGAGAGTTCCTTTTGTATGGGTGAACAATAATAGAAAGCTTTTGAGAATATCAAGCAATCCTGAGTTCTCCAATGACGATGACAATGTTAGTTAAGGATCAACCAATGATATTGTACCTTACCTCTACCCCCAACTCTGTAGATACTTTATTGGTACAAGAAGTTGAGGGGCAAAAGCGACCTGTGTACTACTTTAGTAGATGTCTGCACGGTTGTGAGTTGAATTATCCACTAAGGGAGAAATATTGTCTCGCTTTGATATTTGCTACTCAAAAACTCTGCCATTACTTCCTAGCCTATAAACTCGTTATGGTGACCAAGTCTGATCCTATTAAGTATTTACTCTCCAAGCCAGTTTTGTCAAGAAAGATAGCAAAGTAGCCTTTACTGTTAAGCGAGTTTGATATATCAATTTCCCAACCCAAAGCCATAAAGTCTTTAGCATTGTCAGATTTGCTAGCTTATTTTTCATCTCATTATGATGATGTTATACCAAATTTTCTTCTGGGTAAATTACATGAAGAAGTATGCTTTGTGGATGTAAAAAAAGGGAATGGAGTTCGTACTTTGATGGCTCTTTAACTAGTGATGGAGGAGCTGCTAGCATAGTTTTGATACCTCCTGGTAAAGAAGTCAATTCCTTAATGGAAAGTTCTGAGTTAACCTCCTTTTTTTCAAGTAGAAATGACATCTCCTCGGATGATGAGTCAAGTAGAGGATGAAGCTCTTTAATTTCAGGTCTAGAGTTAAACTCCCTAGAATTAAGTAGAAAACCAATCTCACTGGCATTCAAGTTAGGTTTTCCATGCACCAACAATCAAACAGAGTATGAAACACTTATTTTAGTGTTGTTCATAGATTATTGGGATTGATATCTTATGCTTCTACGGAGATTCTAATATGATTATCAAGCAGACTAATGGTCAGTTTTTTTTTAAGGAACATATGCTAGCTTCTTATAGAACTCTTATGCAAGCTTTATGGAAAACATTTCATATTATTAGATGTGAACATAGTTCGAGACCATAAATGGGTATGTTGATGCATTTGCTACCTTTGCTGCCAAAATTCATATTTCTATGGAAAAACAAAATATCACTACGTCAGTGGTTAAAAGAAATTTACCTTGCCCAGTTAGTGAGTTACTTCAGCCCCTAGACTATAATGATAATGAAGATTGGTGAGTACCTATCATCAATAAATTGCTTCAGCATACTCTTGCTAATATTCCAAGTTTGAAGCCTTTTGTTTTAATTCATGGTGTACTGCATCATAGAGATGTTAGTGGAGTGTTAGTAAGGTGTGTTTCCAAAAGTGAGGTGAAAGAAAGGTTGTAAACAGTTTATGAATAGTGGTGTAGGGAAAAAGGTCCACTATTGCATCATCTATTACAAAGAGCATGTTACTTTTGGCCAACCATGGCTAAGAACACTATGCAACCGCAAAAGTCTTGTAAGAGATGTTCTGAACCACCAGATGTACATGAATGTTATTTTTTTAGAAGCGCTGGACATTGGCATAGGCCTTATATTGAATATCTTAAAAATGAGGTTATTCAAACTAATCGATAGGATGCTAGACAACTCAAGCTGAGAGCTCAATGTTTCTTTTTAAATGGGAATGACCTATTTTGAGTTTCAATTTTTGGGAAACCTCTAAAGTGTGTCTCTCTAGCTAAAGTGAGCTCATTACTAGATGAAGTACATGGTGGGAGTAGTGGAGGGCATGAAGGGGGTAAGAAATTGTACTTGAAACTCTTAAGCTTTAGGTAATATTGGCCAATAATAGAGGTTGATGCTACGCATCATGCAAGGAAGTGTTATACATGCCAAATCTGTAGTAATGTCATACATGCTCGAGTAGTAGAACTCCACAACATTACCACTCCTTAGCCTTTTCACACTTGGGCATTTGATCTTATTGCCAGTATGGGCTTATAGGATTTCCAAGCATGAACCTACGAAGGTAACACTTTTTTCACTTATTTATGGAACATAAGCAATACTTCCTGCAGAGATACTAGTTCCATCTACAAGGTTAGCCCTAGATGCAAAACTTGATAATGATAGCATGCGAATGTTGGAGTTAGAAGCTTTAAAGGGAAAGCAAGATAGAGCAAAGAAGAATCTCACATTGTATCGAAGAAAGTTAAGTAGAGCTTATGATAAGCTAGTGAGAAAGAGAAATTTTGAATTTAGGTGATTTAGTCCTTGGTGCTGCTGAACACATCAGAAAAGGAATCCCAGCTCATAAGTTTACTCTAAAGTAGGAAAGACCTTAAATTATAAATGAAGTGAATGAGAGTGGTTATTACAAGTTGATCAACCCGAAGAACAATGCTATTACTACACCCATTAACTTTCAATATGTTAAGAAATTCAATTGTATGAATTTTAAACTTTATCTTTAATTCTTTACGCTTATTTTTGTAAATACAAGTTAATGTCATGTAGTACTTATCTATTATTGTCAATCTACTATTATGTTCATTTAGAAAGGACAATGACATGTATAAAGAAAAAATGAATTTCATACCAGCCGTAGCTCTATCATTTAAATTTTTGGTTATATTCTATTGACTTTGTCATAGTGCAGCTTTAACGCTTACTTTAACTATGACTTCAATCATAAACTAGCTAGAAGTTCATGCTTAAATTTTGATTGTAATGTGATGGTTAAGCTTTGGCCACAGCTATAATTGCTTTTACATTAGCCTAAGTCATTTATTCAAAAAAAAAGGTTGAATAATCTACTTTTTTTAGGTTGAGATTCAATCTCCCTAATGAAAGTAGATTGTTCCCTTTGGTCACAGCTATAATCGCTCATACATTGGCCTAAGTCATTTATTGAAAAAAAAAGGTTGAATAATTTACTTCATTTAAGGTTAAGATATATTCTCCCTAATGAAAGTAGATAGTTCCCTTTGACTATAGCTGTAATTGTTCATATCTTGGTCATAGTCGCTTATTTAAAAGGGTTGAATAATTTACTTTGTGTTAGGTTGAGATTCAATCTTCTTAATAAAAGTGGATGGTTCCCCTTGGCCGCATGTTGAAAAATTATTTTTAAAGGTGAATCGTTTACTTCATTTGAGGTTGAGATTTAATCTCCCTAATGAAAATAGATGGTTTTCTTTGGACATGCGACTTTAGCAAAAAATAATAATAATAAAGAGTGTATGACGTTCACTTAAGTCTATCATAGCTATAAAAGATTATCATGTATTATTAAATAGAAAAGTTCCAATACAACCCAGCTCAAAAAAATTATTATGAATAAATAAAAATATCAAAATTAAACAAGTTTTTGTATTATGTTGTTCCATTGAGAAGAATTAGAATTATGAAGATTATGAATAGTGTCCAGTTGGTTTCGCAGCTCCAACTACTCATGCTGATATGTCTCTAGCTCTTGCTTAAGTGAGGTAAACTTCTTGTTAACTTCACCTAGGTGGGTTTCTACCTGGGTTTCATCTACCTACATACTGAGAATAGCTCTAACCTTAGACATGCAAGAAGCAAGACACTCCAATCTAAACCCAACCTTAGTGGCATTATCCATAAGTGTTAACATCTCTTGCAATTTTGTTGTAGAAATATCTGACCATGCAGCATCAACAATTATTAAAGCATCACCCAAGTACTTTAGTTCACTCGAAACAAATCTCTTGGAATGTAGGATGCAAGTACTCCAAAACTCACCTTTCTTTTGATAAATGCCTTCCAAGTACTTCTAGTGTCGAGAGGCAATAAAGAAACCATGGAAATCTACTTTAGAAGTACCAAAAGAGATAGTGGTTCCAAAGCCTGAGAGAATGGTGAAACAAAAGTATTTGGTCCAAAAGCACTTGCTCCAAAATGAACGCTTATTCCAAAAGCATTACCTTTAAAAGTAGAACCTGCTGCAAAAGTAGCTGCTCTAAAAGTAGTTCCAAAAATCATGCCAAAAGTACTAAAGCTAGACTGAAACCTCTAGCCCTTAGTACTAAGGAGGAAGAAGTAGGAGGAGCAACTTGTGCAGTATTAGAAACTTCAACATCACCTATACATCTTGAATAATGTTTTAGTATGTTACATTTCCTGACTCTGAGTAGTCTCTATATAATTTATTATTTGGCGTTATAAAGAAAGAAGAGTATCCATTTCAGCGATATCAGAAGTATAACATCTATTTTAGTTATCAGAAGTATAACATCTATTTTAGTTATCTCTTAATCTAGAAGAAGTCACATCAATTGCTGGCTCAGAATTACCTAATGTGTCAAGGTGCACATCATCAGTGGTTCCATACTATCACAATCATTATCAGTGTCGACCTGCTCCTTTGTCTCATTCACTTAAAGATCACTAGCTTCAAAGTTAAGTTCAAAGGTACTTAATACATCCTACAAGAAATACAAGTAAGAAAATGATGAAGTGAAAAGTGAAATGTACATATATATATTTATTAAAAAAAAAGAATCTTACTTTTTGAGATGACTGAGATGAAATACAGCTTCTTTTTTGTCGTTGAAGGATTAGTGCTACATCATCGCTATCTTTTTCATCATCATCAATATCATTGTCAACATTTATAGCTGTAAAAGTCTTTTGCTTAGGTTTATCGAGCAAACACAGGGATATATCTCTGGTCGTAATGTTAGGGGGTCTAAGTTACTCTAAGGTGGGTTAAGGGCCTCACAAAAGCCTTCCACCTATCTAGGCGCACACCTCAATAAGCCATCCAACTGGATGAATGCATGCCAACTCTATCAAAGGCTGAAATAGTTGGACTTTTAACTGGAAGCTCCCTTATTGAGCCTTTAAGAAACTGAGATAGAATAGTGGTAAAGGTCTCATTGAGCTTAAAAGGCGCAGGAAGAACTACTTGATCATAACTGAACTAACGTGCTACCCAAGATATAAGATACATTTCGGTTGAATATGAATCTTTAACAATCCTTAAGCTAGAATTTTCAATCATGCAATAATGCATAACTCTCTACCCATAGACAAAAATTTATTTTTTGTGTACTTAGAGAATTATTTAAGTCATAAAAAAGAGTAGGATTTTGATACCTATTGAGTGGTTTGACATATGACCTGAGGTTAAATTCATCTGCCATATCCATCACTTCAGGAATACATCTCTTTGGTGATCGAGCAAGCCATGCCCAGGTTACGTAGTCATTCCTTTGAACAATTGTTGAGTTAGACATCCTAGATAAATTATATATAGCAAGCTCGAAAGTATAAGAATTGAAAATTTCCTATTGACACAGCTGAATGAAAGTAGCATCCACATAAGTCAGGATCTATATCATCCGGTTGAAGCCAAGTTTTGGATTGGTACAAGTCTAGGTGCTTGTACAAGGAACCCAGGTAATATGGAGCAAGAAGAAAGCTCAATCTCTTGGTAACCTTGATATCTAGGGGAATTAAAGGGGTAGAAATACCATCATCTGAACAACCTGGAAATACATGTCGTGCCAACCACATAATCGACAATACTTCCAGTTCAAACTCATGATCTGGATAAGTAAGATCTATAGCTTCATCTTTCTTAGAGTTGTACTTACGAAAGAAAAAACCTATCCAATTAGAAAGTCGTGCAACCTTGGAGCTATTACTTTAACTTTAAAGCAAGCTGCGGAAGAAGTGACGGGTGTTTTTCTTTTCTAAAGTAAGCTAGATGTAAGAAATGTCATATTTACCATAATAAGGAAGCTCAAGTAAGACACAAACATACTCTAGAGTAAATGTGAATTCACCCCAAGCTGTAATCATGGTATGAGAGAAAGTACTCCACCTAGCAAGAAAATCACGCCATACATCCAATTTCTTCTCTTTTCTTACTTGGAGAAGTTTAGAGCTAATTCAGACAGTATCAAATACTCTCGCTTCCTTAAGTATAGTAGCATTAATAGGCTTTGCCAAGACTTTGTCTACCCATTCATCCCAATCTTGAATTGGCAAGGTATCGACAAGCTTGGTACTCGAAAGTGGAAACTATCCCTACTCAAATCTGAACTTCAACACAAAATTACTCAGGATGTATACTCTCTCACATGCTTTAGAGGTAATGTATTGAAACCTATACCTAGTCGCTGTAGATGGATGTCGAACATACTACTTTTCATCCATGCATTCCCAAAAACGATTAGCCTCGCCAGCTTTGATGGTTGGATCATCCTAATTCTTAGGGATTGAAGGAATTGTGCTATCTTTACTTGCTTTAAGTATGATCCTTTTGGTGGGACCTTTACCAGCAGACTGTTTTCTTTTCTTTGGAACTGGATGAGCATCTCTAGAGGGTTGTCCATAACTTGGCATGTGCAAGTTCATTGTCTTCACCATGATAAGAACGAAAGTTCCTAAAAAAAACTTGAGTAAGTTTTTTTACAATTAAATCAATATAAAAAATTCATAATCATAAAAAAACTTTCATGATCATATATATATTTATTTATTTTATTTGTAAAAAAGGTCAAGTAAATTTTTTATAATTACATCAATAAAAAATTTTTATGATCTTACATATGAACTTGTTTTTATTTTTTTCATAAAAAAGCAACTTGCTCTTTACATATTTATTATTATTCAGTTATTAAAAAAATTCTCTTCTTAAAAAAAAGAGCTTTTTTCTAAAAAGGAAAGAAACAGAAAAAAATTCGAAGTGAGCAGCAGCTGCTCACTTCATATATATATATATATATGTATATAATTGTTATTATTATTATTATTTAAAAGAATTAATTATTTGCAAATATATATTAGAAAAACAAACAACCATGGAAGCAGCGGCTACTGCTTGCTTCACTATCATTATTATTATTATTTATTTTCATATATATATATATATAATTAAAAAAAGGGATTCTCGTATAAAATTAAGAAAGAGAGAGAGAGAGAGCTTACTTTTTCTTTAAAGAAATTTTGGAGGTTGGGAATTGAAATTTTTTCATTGTAGTAAATTTATTGAGATTTGTGAAAAAAGTCAAATAGCTCTTGTATTTATAAATGGTATCTGCAGTCTCTTTATTCAATTTAAACTGTAATATCTATCTTTGTATCTTATTAAAATTAAAATTTTTTATTTTTTTAAAAAATAATAAATTATTAATAATAAAATAATTTGTAGTAAAAAATTAATTAATTTTTTGTTAATTATTAATATATATATTAATATATATATTTATACTTGCTCATAGTTGACGAATTTTTTTTTTAAATGGTGGAATATCCTCTGCTAAAAGTGACATTTTTAGCATTTTATTGTTCAAATTTTAGTCCCAGTTATTTCAAAAAAGAAAAAAAGGTTTTTGGCATGACATTCACACAAAGAGTTGTAGGTGGGAAAAGTTGCAAAGTTTCTTTGGCTAGATTGTCAAGCTTTATTATTATTACCCTTCGGATAATGCCTCGTAAAGTATGTCTTATAAGTATTATTTGTTATAAAGTAAATATTTTATGGATATTATCTTGCGGGTAATATTTTACAATATAATATCTCACGAGTATTATCTTAGGATAATACCTTGTGGACAATAGCTCACATACTATCTCGTAAATAATGACTAATGCAAGAATAATATCCCGCGATCATTAGTATTAGTATGCTTTGACTACAAGTAGAAAACATTTTTTTCTACTTCCAAGAGTAAATCCCATCATCCATCATACATTTATTGTTGCTATGCCTTGATAAACTCTTTATTTGATTTTAGCTTTTTATTTCTTTTATACTACCATACATCAAGTAATACATCATCATATATTTATTCATTTATTTTTATGTGCATAATTTAAGACATACAAAATTTTTTCAAAAAAAAAATCAATCAAATGATTCATTTACCATAAAAATAAAATGAATTATCTTTAATAGTCATACAATACCGTATATATTCATGTTATTTTAATATTCATTCAACATTCATATTTATGTAATTATTTATCAAGTTGTTGTTGTTATTGTTATTATTATTATTATTATTATTATTATTATTATTATTAATCAGCCACTTTTTCATATTAATTACTTTATATTTTCATCTTTTAAATATATTGATTTGAAAACTCAGTCATGTATTTAATTCAAAATTATATATATTTACTTATATTATTTTAATGCATGAAAATCTTTTCCTTCAAAGAAAAATTCTCATGCAAGGGGAAAATATAGTTGGCTATTTTTAGCGCATAACATATAACACAAGTACTTTGAAACAAGTACCTTAGCATAGTTACCTTGGCAAAAATACTTTGTAATAGGTATTTTGGTAGAGGTACTTTGACAGAAATATTTTGGCACATCACTCTTTGGTAGTAGCATTACCTGGCATAACAAGTTCTATGTAATCAAAACCATGGAGTCAACCCCTGAAGGTCGAGAAGATTCTTGAGTTTTCTCCACGTTTGGGATGCCTTGGAGAGTATGGCTTGGAAGCTCAGATATAGAAATTGTTAAAAAGTGCTTTTCTTAAACTTTCCTTAGAAAACAAGTGCTATCCATCTTTTTCGTTGCATATGCAGTATATTCTTAAGCATGCTGTCATATAACCAATGTCCACTCTATATTATCGAAACATCCCTAAGGGAGTAACTTTCCCATAATCGCCTCAACCGACTATTTTTGTAATTTACTCATCAACCCACTACTCTTGTAACTTCTCTTGAAGAGGCTATAAATAGGAATTTCAAAGTTTCATTTAGGATCTTTTAGCATTTTTTGGGTTAAACTTATAGCTTTAAAGAATTCTCTACAACTTTTTCCTCTGAAATCTTATAACCACCATAACCTTCATAATCCTCGACCACATACAAACTTCATTATCACTACTTGCCACCGTACTTGCCTTTTAGGGTTTGCTTCAATCTTCCTCTTTGCAATCTCTCGATTACATCATGTTTTACTGGTTTACAATATTTTCTCATCCGTTTAAAAAAAAAACCCATTACACACAATTATGACTTAACAAAAATATACAAATATGACATAAATTATTAAGTCTAATATATAGTACTAGATCAAAGATGCCAACTTCAGCCTTTTCTGTCAAGTTTGTATCTTTTATTATGCAATGGTTGGTAAAATTTGATTTTCATCACTTCTTCTATGCTTGCTCACCTTTGAGCATGAAGAGCATTGATCATTTTAGACATAGATACGGTGGACAAGACTCTTGAATATTCAAGGAAGGAGATCTTGAATTCTTATTTATCGAGAAAGTTGTGGCAATAAAGTTTTCAATAACTCTTTCGTTTAAAAATTTAAACGATAATTCAGTTCAATTGATTCATGTAAATGCAGTTACTCTTATTAAATAACATCCAGCAGATTTTGCTTTCAAATTTCAACGTCAACCACTTTCTTTTATCCTAAAGCATATTGCGACCTCCTTTTGAAAAAAAAAAAAAAAAAGACTTCACAATCTCAAAATATCTTTTGAGATTAATAATCTGAAGCTCCCTGATCTTCTCAGCGTCTCGAAACTCCTCTTTAAGCTTGTCCCAAGCTTCTTTTGGAGTCAGCTTGGCTTTCATTTCCACATATATATATATATGCATATATATATATATATATATATATATGTATATTAAGCGAAACTTACAGCTCTGATTAGCAAAAATACTTTGTCCCTCAGCTGATACAAACTCCTTGTGCCGCGTATCATTTGCAACATCAGCATTTAATTAAGCAAACAATATTTCTCGATTCTTATTTTATCTGTTTTCAGTTTTCTCTTTGAATGCCAACCACGGATTGACTAACTACCAGCCACTTTAACCTTACCCTTAATGGCTTATCATAACTGTTATGATTTTTTACTATACCTACTTGACAAAAACATACAAGTTATATTACCGGACTTTTCATTTTGCCTGAAATGTATGTGTCTAATATATATATATTTAGAAATATTTTTAAGATATAATCCTTTAAATTTATGGATAAATTTAAATTTTATAATTGAATATATAAGTGTTGGAGACATATTAGTATCTGATATTCACGCTGAATCCAAATAACATGACATACAAGATCATTCATCTTTGAGACTGTGACCCGGGGTTTCTTTGACAAATAGCAGTTGCAGACAAAAATAGTGGAGTTAAAAACCAAGTTATGCTTCATTTAAGTGTTTTTCTTAACTAGAATCCAAGAGGGAATTTATTGTGCCACTCTACAACCAGAATTAAATAATAATTTTACATTGTCTTCAAGAATATTTTGCTTGTTGATTCCATAGGAAACTCAGTCAATCAAAGCTTCGTAGGGAACAAACTC
>JBBYHM010375335.1:0-17152 GCA_038381775.1 Adansonia rubrostipa
GCTTAATATTTTAAGCATACATTGCATACTAGAATACTAATTACATATAATTGACTCATGTATGTCACCAAACTTAATGCTAAAGGATAAGAATTTAATAGTATTTGCTTAATGATTACCTAAACCTTATCAAACTTTGATGATATGCTGATTGTAACTAGAAGGATCATTATATCTAGTGTTTAAGCATTCCTTAATGGTTTTGGTTTGATTTGAAGAGGTTGCATACTTAATTTGCTTCCTTTTGCTATGCAATTGTTTATCTTTCAAGGATTGATTTATCTCCATGAACCTTGCAAAATTTAAAATCAATCTTGGCAAAAGATGAGCACTAGAGGTACCAAGATATTAATTGTAAAAGAATATTCAATAAGCTTAGGTTTTGTTAGGAATAAAAGATGTTCAATGCAATTAATAACATTTTGAAATAAGTGATACCAAATGTTGATGAATGAAGAATATTAAGCTTATATGGTACCAATTATTGCAAAAAATATAATGATGTATAGAAAAATTTGTATTTTTGAGATTATGAGGTAATAAATGCACTTAATGTTTTTTATTTATGAAACACCCATCAATGAATTGAATATAATGTTTAAGCATGTGATGAGTTACGAAACGATGTTTATCAAGGTTTAGAAATCATAAAATTGAAGGATTTCAAGTGAAAACTCATTAAGTAGACCAATTTTGCATTTAAGAGCCAAAAAAGCATGAAATTGGCCAATATTCACTAGTTGTATCAATACAGGGGGCTTTGTATCAATAAACATAGTGATTTATCAATATAAAGTTCATTGTATGGATACAAGCTGGGTTTTTGTACATTGTATCAATACAGGGCTCTAAGTATCTGTATATGCCTTGAGTTTTCTTAAAAATGCTTAGAAAAATATGCAATTTGGCATACCAAAACCCATGATTTTATATTCTAATGCAAACTTCTTATTTTAAACATTTAAAGCTCATATGAATAATCAAAGTTTGGATTAGAATATATTTTAAAATCAAGTTTGAATGAATTAGTATATTTGGTCACATAAGTAAGGCAATATGCAAAAAAAAAAAATCATTCAAACTACATATACACAAGTTTAAAAAGTATTTTCAATGTTTACCAAACTTATTTGAGCCGTAAATCATGAACTTATAACATAATCAAACATCCTAAGTCTCATACAAGTATAATTGAATATAAAGTATTAAAAAGACTTAAGAACTTGCTAATGCATGTTTATGGCATCATATCTTATAAGTAAGCTCTAAATGCTCCCTCTAAGGATATGGATATAATTTAGTCATGCAATAGAGCTTCTTAATGACTTATGTCATGAAGTTTAACAAAATCAACCTTCTATGTATAAATCATTCTTAAATTATGTCTCATAACAACATTTTACAAATCAATTTAATATATTATCATCAAGAACTAAATCATCAAATGATGCACATTTAAGCTCATAGTTGCTTAAGATGCAAAACATGAATTTTCATTGAACCCATTTATTAAAGACAAATACTTTTTTAATCCAATATAGCATTAATAATCACAACATGAATAACCAATACACATATCAAAATTTTAAAGCTTAGAGGTTACCCATCATATTTCTTTATGTGTCTAGAGCATCTATTTGTATTGCACTGCTCCTTATTGCTCTAACACACCTACAGGAGACTCTCACTTGATTTTTGGTACCCAAATTGCTTTGGGTCCATGAATTTTAGTCTCAAAGCCTTTTGTTCCCTTAGGAACTCATACTTGCCTACCTTTAAATTGTGTTATTTTCTTAATAGAACAAGTATGCAAATTATGACCCTGCAAATTGCAATGTGAGTGCTTGGTCATATAAACTTGAAAAGATTAGTCCAAAATGATTTTCTTTTTTTGTTCTAAGCTTTCAATCTTTCTTTTCAAATGAAAATTAACTTTCTCTAAAATGTTAATTCTTAGCTTGGAGTCATTAAAATCATTTTTCAAATCTTTGTTTTCATTCTCCAACATAAGTTTTGATTTCAATACTAAATCATTTTCAACTTTTAATTTTGAAATCATTTTCTTGTGTTTCGAGTTCATTTCCTCAAACTCAGCTACAAGATCATCAAAAGCATCTTGTAACTCATAAAATGTATAAGAATTTAAATTTAAAGAATTTAAGGTTACCCTAGTCTTATCAAGAGCCATGAAACAAAGGTTGCCAATTTGGTCTTCCTTGGAGTCATCATCATCGAAAGAGTCACTATTGCTCCAAGTTATTACAAATGCTTTTTTTTTTTTCTTGTTCAATAATAGGCAATCAGATTTGGTATGCCCTAATTCGTTGCAATTGTAGCACACCATCTTGTTAACCTTTTTAGATTGGGATGATTTGCCCTTATCTATCTTTATGAATTTCTTGAATTTCTTGGCAAATATGATCATCTCTATATCTTCACCATCCTCATCATCACCATCCTCTTCCTTACTCATGGAAAATTTAAATGCAACTCTAATTTTTCTTGGTTGCTTCTTTCCATTATTTATCTTCATTTTGCATGTGAGGAGTGATCCGATAAGCTCGTCTAAGGCAAGGAGATTGAGGTCATTTGACTCTTCAATTACGGTCACTTTAGCTTCCCATGACCATTTCCTTGTTGGGATACACCTTTCCAAGACCCTTCAAGCTATTTACAATGTTCATGAATCTATCAGACATCTCATCGATACTCTCCTCCGGTTTCATCTTGAAATCTCATAATCAAGAGTGAGCATGCTTATCTTAGACTCCTTGACTTGATTGGTCCCTTCCTGTATGATAGCCAAGTATCCTATTTTTCTTTGGCATTATCACGCAAAGACACCCTATTATACTCATTAAGGCCTAATGCATGAAAAAGTGTGTTCATGGCCTTAGCATTGAGTTAAGCCATCCTAGTGTCTTTCTTATCCCATTCTCATTCTTCCCTGAAAACTTCAAGGTCACTTACCATCTTTATTAGGATAAGTAAGCCTTTCATGATTATCTTCCAAACTTGATAATTATTTTCTTGGATAAATAGCTTCATCATTGTCTTTCAATAAGTGTAATCTTCACCATTGAAGAAAGGAGGCCTCACGATTGAATGATCTTCCTGGCCTATACCAAAAATTTCACCACTAGCCATTTTCATGGTCTTTTGCGAATCTTTGCACAAGGATTTTAAGCCTATAAGAATGAGACATAAGCTCTGATACCAATTATTAGACCTCTTAGTGAAGAATGAAATCAAAATAGGGGTGAATTGATTTCCCAAAACTTTGGTAAATTAAAACATTGATAAATAAATTTGAGAAATCGAAACAATAGACTTTAGAGTGCAAGTTAGTGAATAGAAATAAACAATTAAAGACAATGGAAGGAGATGCAAACTGAATGATTTAAAGAGGTTTGGCCTCAATTGCCTATATTCTCTACCTTGGCCTTACTTGCCTTGGATTTCCATAATTCACTAACTTGAATTGTCTACTTTTCAAGGACAAGGTATAACCTTTACACTCCCTATCTTTCAAGGTTAAGATAGAAACCTTTACCCTCTATCTTTTGTGGCTAAGATAAAACCCTCTCTCACTACTTTTGAAGGCTAAAAAGAAAGCATCTCTACTTTTCAATGGCTAAATAAGAACCTCCCTTTTATAAGGATTTGAGTATTAACAAATAAGACCTCTAAAAGTTAAGTGTTTACAAGAATTTTGGCTCAAGGGAAATATGTATCTAAAGATACAAAATAAAGAATACAAAAATAGGAAAAATTAATCATATACAAAGATAAATGACTTAGTGAAAATGATGGAGAAGATGAAATATTTGACTTTAATCACAATCCCTTAGTTCCTCCTCTTGTTGAAGGCGTTGGAAAGGTTTATTCATAGCCTTGATCATGATTATAGCCATTGGGGATATTTGGTGAAGGAATATAGCCATTGAAGCCTTCAAAATGTGATTTTCTGTTGTTCCCGATGCCTTTGTATCGATTCAATTGAGTGGGTATCTATACATTGTGTTTAACGGTCCAAAATATGACCATTGAACAATGATGTATTGATACAGAATGATCTGTCTTGATATAGAATAGTGCTGTATCAATACAAAATAATCTGTCCCGATACATAAATGGTGATTTTTGCATTTTAAGGTTATTTAGTTACTGCTAAGTATTGTATGGATACATACACATAGTGTATCGATAATTCATATGAAAATCAATTTTAATAGGTTTTTCGTGACTTTAAAACGTGCAAAACTTATCTAAAATGTGTTTTTACATAAATATATGTATTAAAAACACATTTTTGAATGCTTGAATGAGTTAAAAACACATTATAGTATTTTTTTAAAGTGTTTACAAAATATGTCATGGAAAAATACTAATCTTTGAAAATATTTAAACACAAGCTAATTAAACTTAAGTTTTAGTTATATCAAAACTGAGATTAATTCAAAGCTAATTATGGCTAACAAGAAGATTAACCAATATTAAATAGGTCGACCTTTTAAGATATATCTCGAGATGCATAAGGCGAAGCATTAATGTGTCATGATTATCAAGGGCATCAACCGCCCAAAAGATTAGCTTACTATTTTCATTGTACCTTTTGTCAAGTTTATATAGAATTATACTATCTTTTTTTTCATGAATAAAATGTAATTTTGTTTCTTTTCAATCCTTACGCATCATATTCACATTGCATTATGTTTGTTATTTAGTTGATAATACTTGATAATCGAATAAAATTTACATGAGGATTTCTTAATATTACTTCAAAAAAAGATGAGAAGAGCACAAAAAATTTTGTTCATGCCTTGATTGTCAAGACCATGAACCACTCTCACTTGACGCTTACTAGTCACAAACATGTGTCAAACTATTCTCGACTCCCAAGAGTCAGTAATCATGAAAAACTGTTAAACCTAAGCTAAACTCATCCAATTCGTCAAGAACACTATCGAGACTTAAACACTAACCAACTCAGTTTAGATACATAAACAAGCAAGCCATGATCACCTAAATCTTCAAACTCTCAAAAAAGACCAACGGGTATCCAAGTCAAGAAAAAAAATCTAAACATCAAATGATCCAAAAACGGTCATGATCACAAGCCCATTAAGCTCAATGTCAATATTCTGAATTGTAAAATCATGGAAATAGTTGACAAAACTCCTAATCAAGAGGATAACTTGTAATATTTATGCCTACAGTAGACTTTATGTTATGATAATGCAATTATGTCATTAAGAAAGTTGCACTTGCATCATCACATATCATAGTGTATTCATATTATCATCAGATAACATTACTCCACCTGCATGGTGTCAACCAAAATCTAATGAATCTCGAAGGACCTCTTGGTAAAAACCTTTGAAACCAAAAGCTAAAAAACTAGAGGATCGCTCAAGTAAGAACCTTATCTCTTTAGAATATCGTGTCAAGAATCCGAACCCCATACAACTAAGAAATAGTTTCAGGTAATTGACCCACGTCAAAAGGTAAATCTTAGGGATGCCTATTGGTATAGCCCACTTAGTTGTCATTTGTCAAGAACTCTTATCTAGGACTTGTGTTAAGAACTTTTGTCTAGAACTTGTGTCAAGAACTTTTGTCTAGAACTTCTATCAAAACTTTTGTCAAGAACCTTTAAAGCCTAATGGTGCCAATTAGTCATAGGCTGGCACAATGGTATTTTTGTTAGGAACCTTTAAAGTCCAATGGTGCTAGTTAGTCATAGGCCTACACATGGGCATTTTTTGTTAAGAACCTTTAAAGTTGGGCATTGCTATTTAGTCATGGGCTAACCTATTGGCATTTTTGTCAGGAACTTTTGTCAATGATCTTTAACGTCTAACATTGTTAGTTACTTATGAGCTAGCTCGTTAGCATTTTTGTTAAAACCTTTATCATTTTTTCTAGATGAACCTAAGGATAGGTCCAGCCTAGCATTGCAATCTAGGTCTTTCATCTAAAAACTCAACTAGTCAAACCTAGGGATAAGTCGAACCTATAATTGCAGTCTAGGTTTTTCATCCAAAAACTTAAACTTTACTTTTGTGCAAAAATCAAAATCACTGCCAAAATATCATTCTTATTCCAGCATCATATAATTTTGCTCTTTTCATTACAAGTACATAAAACAACATCAAGCATATCCTAGACAAAACGATGTTTATCGATCTTTGACTTGTTCTTGTTGCTCAACAACAACCAAAGAAAGGTTATTGTAAACACTTTATTTTGACCATGCCAACATCTAAAGCATTCAAAATTCATCATTCGAGGCATCATCAAAGCCATTTGGACAAGCATAGGTCAATCCCCTATCATTCCTAACAAAGGTGAAGTGTTTGAAAAGCCAAAGGTCTATAAAATTCACATTTTTGCAAGCATATATCGATATGTAACCCCGATGTATCGATACATAGCCTCCACATCATCAAAATTTAAAATTCCACTAGTTGTATCAATAAAAAGGGTAATGTATCGATGTGTTGGCTCAATGTATTAATACATTTGCCAATTGTATTGTCGTAGCAAAAATTACAATTTTTGGCCAAATATGTTGATACATTCTGGGTAAAATTGCCAATTGTAACATTATGGAATTTATTGATACATCTTATGTATTTTGCCCAATTTATGGCTTTTTCACCCTTTTGCACCATTGCATTAAAACATGAATTTGGTCTCGATTTTGGCTTCAAAAATCACCTAATTCCAGACTAAGCTTCATGAAAATCATATGGATTTTATTTTGAAGCTTGAGGATTGGATTGTTATATTTTTTAAGGGTCAATTACACTTGGTATAAGGACATTTTATTTTGTAATTTGATTTAATGACGGGTAAGCTTGGCATTAACCAATGTGCCAGTTCATGTATGGCTTTCTTTGGCTAGAAACCTTCAAGTTAAGTCTATATTAACTTTAAAAAATAGGGATTAATATAGATTTAATGTTCCCTATCAACTGATCTTCCAATCTTAGGGAACAATCAAGCTCTTCATGTTCGGATTCAAGGTCACATGAGGCCAAATATTTTGATTTTCAAAAATAAAATGTGTCTTTTAATTTTTCTCTTGTGTATAATGTTTTTTTGCTTGTAACATGGTTAATGAGCTGTTTCATCATCGAAACTACTCCAGGATTATGCAAATAAGTTTGTGAAGCTACTGTCACTAACCCCTTATCATAGACATTTGAAAATCTAAAACCTAAGTCTAGCTTTAGGAAACTTGAAAACCAAAAATTCCCTTATTTTAGCACTGGCAGCACTGTCACCTTGGCCTAAAAACTCATTTTCAAACTTTAAATGATTTTTCAATATTGTTTTGGCATTTTTTTCTTTAAAAGGCATCAAATTACCTTTGTAACAATACCTTGTTTGCCTCAGATCATTACAACTGAGGGAGTTATGATTTTTTAAGCCTTCACTGCCTAAAACCCTTTGGATTAGCAATTAACATTTTGTTTGGATCATTTTGGCCTTTCGGATGAATTCTCTACAATTTTTAATTTTTTGTCTAAAAGGTACATGAAACCCCCTTTTTTAAAAAGGTGCCTTTTGCAAGTTAACAATTCCAAATGTGATTGGAATGATTTTTCAAAGTTCATTGCACCTTTTCCCCTACACATGTTTCTAGTCTTAAATCAAACCCAACTTGAAAATTTATCTTCTCGTAGAATAAGATTTTTTAGGAATTTTCTAATAATTTTATGTCAATCCTTGTCAAGTTACTTTTCCAATAGTACTTTATTCAACCTCTAAGACCTTCAAAGCAATCCAAAATAAAATCAAGAAGGTGGATGGCATAATCTATACCCTGTTTTACGAGCTTCGTCAAAATAGAAAGTAATTTTGCGTTTATCCTCTGACACTTTCAAATGCTTTAAAATAAGCTCGACCAGCCCTTATAGAGACTAGAAACACATGTTGACCCTTTTACAGTTGGATAAAGGCCTAAGAATTTTCTAAATTTAACTGTCTTCTATTTTTACCAATTCCTATCTTTTTATATCTAAAATCACTAATATTGTCAAAAATTGACAAAAATGTCCTTTTGTCACAAAAATATCAAATCTTTGCCAATTTAAGTCTTTTAATCTCGTTTTTTCAAAAATTAAATTTTCTCTCTTTTTTGAATTTTTTGAGACCCAAACCCTAGTTTCACACATCAATCAACAAATGAATCCAAACATGTCTCAAAAATTATGTAACTTGGTTATTTCTAAATAACTGATGACAATTACGAGACACATCTTGAATGACATTTTTTTCTTTTCTTGTGTGATTTATTTTACACAATATTATCTTATTTTTCCTATGCCTTACTAACATATTTTTCTTCATGGTGTTCATTTAGCATTTATATTTCCAAATCATTTTCAAAAATTATTAAAAAAAAGTTTCATGTTTATATCCCTCTAGTGCTTAAGATGAAATATCCAGTTTTCAAAATAAAATCTAGAGACCATTTCTATTGAAAATCTTTTTGTTTCCTACCTCTACATGATGCATATGGGATTAAAATTTTCATCGAAACCTGATATAGACACCCTATTTTGTCTAAGCCAACATTTAAGGCATTAGAGGTCATTATTCGGGATGCCATCAGGGCCATTAAGTGATCAAGGATCTATTCCTTATCATTTTTAGCTTAGGTAAGAGGTGTTCAGAGAGTCAAAGGTGCATAAATTTTACATTTTTGCTTGAATGTATCTATACATAAACTTTATGTATCGAAATAGGGCCTCTATATCATCAAAATTCAAAATTTCATAGGTTGTATCTATACAAATAAGGGTTACATCGATACATTTGTTTAATTTACCGATACATTGATCAAATGTATTGATGCACGGTTTAGAATAGCTAAAATTTGATTTTTGGACAAAAAATATTGATACATAAGTAATTGTATCAATAGATTCTGAGGATGTATCGATACAACGTTCCTTGTATAGATGCATTTTGTATTTTTTTTCCCAATTGTATCAATGTAGTATGCAATGTACCGATATATTCAAGCAAAATTGCTTAGTTCATGGCATTTTTTAGCTCTTGCATCTTTAGGTCAAAATTTTGATTTGGCCATGTGTTTGCACCAAAATCATCCAAATTCATACGAAGCCTTATTATTAGACTTAGGATTAGATCAAATGAATTTTTGAGGCCCAAAATGACAAGAAAATGGGACATTTTCATGAAATACATAGTTTATCTAGGGGCATACTTGGCCTTTCACCATCAACGGGCTGCTCCACAACCTACTATGCTGTAACCAATCAAAATAAACGTAGTTAAGCATAGTACCCAGAACTACCATGTGGTACATGGCTAAAACTTAAAATGCCCTTATTTTGGCATCAAAAATCTTGACCGAGCATTTTCATATAAAGTAGCCAACTTTGGCTCAACAAACATATAACACACGCTCAATAGACCTCACTTTCAAAAAACAAACTCTTCATTTTCATAGCTCTCCCAAGCAACAACCAAAAACTCCTCTAAAACCTTTATTTTTTACTCTTTTTTTCCCACCAAACTCCTCCTTAGCAATTGTGATACAAAAAAGCTCATCTTGGCCATTCTTTCTTGCTCATCCATTGCAAGTAAAGGGAAAAAAGTGAGCTAAAACTAGAAAACACAAAAAAACCATAGGAATGCAAAAGTTACATCTTTGAGAATGTAAGGAAAAAAAGAGTTTTGCAAGTTTTATTAGTATATTTTTTACACTTTTTTCCTATTTTCTTTGCATTCATATGCATCTTATGTTATTCTGGTCAACCAATACACATGAAGCCATGACCATTCTAGGAAAGCATGCATCTTTGAGTTTGTTTTGGTTATATTTCGAGGTTTTGATGCCTTGATGTGGTTTAAATGCCAAAAAATTACATTTTCCTTAACTCATCTTAGAACAATCATTGCTTCATTGATTCCTAGCATTCTTTACCATCTTCCATGCATAATATTTTGATGATACATTGATATTTTAATATGCTTAGATGTTTCATTAAGATTGGTGATGTTTTATTGTGGCTAGATGGCATAAAAATCATCTCTTTGATGCTGTGAAAAATGTCCATCATTTGTTGCATGTCATGGAAATAGTTCTTCACATATTCATACCATCTCTTATGTTAACATGAGTATCCATTTAATAGTTCATGCATTTCTTTAAATTTCTTCCATTTTTAGCATGTTTCATGCGATAAAAATGTTGCCTTGCTTGTTACTCCAGCATATGTTTGCTTTATATTCCTTCTTTATGTGCTTTACATGATTAAAAATGCTATCTCGATGTCTTTCTTTTATATTTGTTGGCTGCAAAAATCTGATTTTTAACTAAACCCCCTTAAGTTTATGCTACCTTTAATAGATGGAGACCAACATGGATTTAAAGTTTTCACTACATTATTCCTCCAATATAAGGGATAAATCAAGCTTTCCAAACCTAGATTCGTTAAATTGAGTTCAAAAATGTCATTTTTCAAAAGAAAAATAACCCTTTTAGTTGTAAAAAGTGTTAGGCCTTGATCTTAAGTTCAACTCCAATGTTTGTGGCATGGTCAACTAGTTATTTCATCATCCCAAACTACTTCAAGATTATCGAATGAACTTACAATGCTCATGCCACCCTTTTTTCTATTTCGTGGATGTTCGGATGTCCATGGCTTGAGTTTGACCCCAAGAAACTAAAAAAATTGAATAACAACCTATTTTTGCCATGACAACAGTATAGTTATGATTTTAAAATTATTTTCAAACCTTAAATGATTTTTTTAGAATTTTTTAATATTTTTCCTTTAAAGAGAATTGAATTACCTTTCCAATAGTATCTCGTTTGCCCTTGGATCATTTTGGATGGGGGAGTTTTGATTTTTCAAACTAACATTATCTTGAATCCCTAAAATCAGTGATTTACATTTTGTTTAGGTTATTTCTGCCTAACAGATGATTTTTCTAAATTTTTAAAATATTTTTCCTGAAAACTACATGAAATTCCCTTTTCAGAAAGGTATCATTTTTAGTTTAATAGTTCCAAACGAGTTCAAAGTGATTCTTCAAAGTCCATCGCACCATTTCCCCTGTATGTGCTATCAATGCTAAAATAACCTCAATTTTAAAAATTAATTCCACTTAGAAAGTGACTTTTTGAGATTTATGGAATATTTTCACATTAACCCTTATCGAGTTACCTTTTCAATGGCTCCTTCTTTACCCTTCAAAGCCTTCGAATGATCCCGAAATAAATTCAAGAAAAGAAATAGTGCGATGCTGTCCCTTGTTTTTAGAATTAAGAAAAATAAAATTAAATTTCCCCAACCCTTTTTCCAAGACATTCAAATGTCTCAAAATATGTCTAATTAACTCCCCACGAAATCCCATACTATGAAATAAGTCCCTTCGACTTGGATCAAGCCAAAAAAAATAATTTTTTCAAATTATTGGATTTAATTTTTAAAATAAATTTTCCTACCAAAATCTGAATGGCCTCAATGAACCCACCTAGGTTACTTGATCAAAATTGTCTTCTAAAATTACTAGAATTTCCACCTATAGGGATTCTACAACCCCACTTTTCGAGCGAATACTACAACCCCGTTTCTTGAGGGAACACTATAACCCTATTTTTTGAAGGGACACTACAACCTTTTCTTTTAAATCATCAAAAAAACTATATTTTCTCTTTCCTAAACTTTCTTGGACTTTTTAATCAAAACTTTTTTTCACACCTTAATTGACCATCGAGTCTAGACATGTCTCATTTGTCATTTCGGTTATTCCTCAATAATCAAAGTCAATTACAAGACATATTCTGATTATCCCTTATTTTTATGTTTCTTTTTTTGTGTTTGTTTTGTGCAAGATTTATTATTATCCTTTTGTCTTACTAATACATTTTTCTTGTGATGCTTGTTTTGCAAACACGATTTTGAAATTGTTTCCAAAAATAATTACTAGGAAATGTTTCATGTTAGTATCTCTCCAACTCCTAACATGGAATACCTAGTTTTCAAAATTAATCCAGAGAATATTTTACTAAAGATCAGTATATTTCCCACCTTGTTGGGATGCATACATGATTTAAGTCTTTTATTTAAACCTAGATTTATTTCATACAAAATTCATGCATAAAAGTCGAATATATCAAAATAATGACAAGTCAAAACTGAAAAAATCGAACCTAAGTAAGATATGGCTAGATGTTACCAATTTCAGGGTTGTAAGTGCTAATCCATCCTCATGCGTAACCAACTCCCAAACCTAACCAATGAATCCTTAGACCTCGAAGACTATAGAATCGATGTTTCAAGTTTCATAACTCAGAATATTAGTTTCAATAGGCAGCTGATCATGCTTAGCCCAAAACGATCAGTGGTGACTCCAAGTCTTCGGCTACTTTATAGTGGCCATCCAAAACCCGTTGGATGAGTGATTCATCTGATAGTCCTTCCTCTCCTTATCATCACATTAGGCCTAATTCCAATCCAATCAAGGAATAACTCAAGGGTAATTCCTGACCATCCCTTTTTAAGTCACGCACGTCACCATCCAAATGATTCAAGCGTGTATTGTTCTGAGTAAAGGCATATTACGACACCCAAATTTATTACTTTATACAAATTCATGAATAAAAGGTGATTATCTTAAAGATAATGACAAATCAAAACTAGAAAAAACCAAAATCAATATAAAAAATGGCCAGATGGTATCGATTTAGGGCATTATGAGGGTCAAATCCTTCACCAGAAATAATTGACTCCCAAAATAAACCATCAAAATTTTAGACCATGCAAACATTGGCATCAATTTTTCAAGTATCTTAACTCAAGATACTAGTTTCAATAAGCATCTGATCATGCCCAGTTCAAATGATCAGTGGCAACTCTAAGTGTTGGTCACTCAATGGTGACCACCTAAGATCGATTAGATGAGTGATTCATTCGACAGTTACCCCTTATGATCAAAAGATGATAATATGTACTTTTTTGCTCCCATTATGTCAAAAAGAATGAGTGTCGATCAAGAGGACACTTCTTCATTAAGAATTTCTCTTATATATTAAGTTGTGCACCTTCTTACTTAACAAGATTTTGAAGGGCACATTATGATGCTCCTTCTTCCAAATCCGAGGTCGATTTTTCTTAAATCTTTTTAGACTTTTCTAGATCAACAAGAGAAATTTAAAACTTTTACCTCAAATCCAGCCATCATCCATTGTTGGATCATTCTCAAATCCCAATATGTTTATCCCCTCCTTGTGATCTTTCTTTCCACTATTAGGATTCTTCAAAATAGTACTCAAACCCTTTTAAACAATAAACCTAAATTTAAATTTGTAATTTTTTTACGGTTTTTTTATAATTTTTGGATCTTGAGTTTTTTGTGCTTTTTTTGGCTTAAGTTTTGGTAGGATGATAATGCCAATAACTTGAAGGAAAAAATTTTAAAGTTGGAAACTTATTTTTTGCTGAGATTTTTTTAGTATTTTTTACTGTGTTTTTTAATCCCCTTTTTAGGTTTAACTGAGAGCTAGAACTTAAACACCAAAAAATATGTAATGGTTGGTGGTTTAGGACCAAATCCATGGTAGAACCTATTATTATTGGATCTATAGGGGAAGAGGACAAAGGCAAGAGCTGCTGCTATGTTGACCATGGCAACCAGCTTTTTTATCTTTTTTAATTTACTTAGGACATTAAGCCCAATCATAGCCTAAATCAGACAAGTCTAAATTAAAATAAATTTAGCCTAAGTAATTAAAATATTTCGAATAATGAATGATCAAAAATTACCCAGACAAAATTTGGTGTTTATAATTAGCAAATCACTAGCCAAATGAAAAGTCGAGCTTGTTTTAGCAATGAGCTAAAGTATTCGAAAAACAAGGCCTAGACTAGTAGAAAAAAGTTCACCAAAACCTATGTTCATTTGCTAGCAACCAATAAAAGAGTGAACATTTGGAAATTCAAGTGCATACCTGAGAGGAGGCTAAGGTTAAAAATGAAACCTTGTTAATAAGGATTCAAAATTTACAATAGTCTCTTCAGAGACACAAGGAATATATTGACATGTTGTTAAGGTCATTAGAGGTAAAAGAATGGGAAAGCCATAAGAAGTGGCTCATATCCGATCAAGTTCACCAAAATCATCAAGAACACCTTAGGCATCTCATCGAGCAGCCCAGACTGAGGTAAATGTGATGGTCGAGTAAGCCAGATATTTCAGATTAGATGTCATAACAATCAGAGATCAAGGCAAAAATGCTGAATTTTCTTAAACATTTAATTATCAATGTAATCTTATCTAATATTTTCAGATTTGACAACTTGTAATCAAATAATGTTTATGCTTAGTGAAAGATGCTATTGTTAAAGCTGATCCTACAACTCGATTGTCTCTAATGCATTTGCATATTAGCATTATTTATTCAATTATTTGTTATATTCATGTGCTTATTTATTTTTCATCCATTCATTTGTACACTTAAATTTTCATCAGACTCATTTCATTTCTATAACATACCATAAAAGTCTAATCTCAGAATACTTTAAAAAGTTCAACTAATCTGAACATTAGAAGAGAACATGGAACAAAACATCCGTCATTGGTATAATACTTATCATCATAAGAAAGTCACGGAAAAAATCATCAAGCAAGTATTGAAATACTAGAGCTTATGCATAAAGAAGCTTAGGCTCTCTGACAAACCGAAGAACTCTAAGCTAAGATGACCTAAATGATAAAACTACTAGCAGCCTCTGTAAAGGACAATGTACAGACTAGTGCTGCTGATACTAGGAAAATGTTATTAAATCATGAAATCAACCCCAACAGTAGCATCGAAGCAACAAATGCGCAAGAGAGGGTATTTCAAGAACAGTTACATCATTTAGTGTCAATTCCACTAGTCCCACTAATAATGTATGTGAATCCAATGACAACCTTACTCTATGGGTTAATACTAAGAGGCAAGCACAAGATCTTCTCTAAATAACCCTATAGTTCTAAATTTTGATATTCCAACAAAACAAGAAAAAATGAACAACCCAGAACCCATAAGACTACCAAAGCTACAAGCAACTATCTGCTGCTAGAGAAGTGATTCAAAGTAATCAAAGAAAATAACAAATTCAGAGCCATCAATGTCAAATCCTTGGGTAAGTGTCCAAAATCTTATCATTCCCCTTAATTTTAAGGTGCCCAATTTTTAAAAGTATAATGGGACCACTGATTTGATCATCCACATTCAGATATACGTCAAAAGATGGCAAGCATAAAAGAATGAAAAGTTCCTTATCTATTATTTTTAGGACAGTTTAATTAAGGTAACTGCCTGTTGGTACATTAAACTAGATTGAGTTAAAATCCAAGCATGGTGAACCTAGCACGAGCTTTTCTTAACTAGTACAAACCAATGTTTGATTGGGCTTCTAATCAACTCTCTTTGATAAATATGGAAAAGAAACCTACTTAAGCTTAAAGCAGTATGCCCAAAAATAGAGAGAGGAAGCTGTATAGATTCACCTTCCATTAACCAAGAAAAAGATGATGATCACATTCATTAACACTCTTAAAGCCCCGTAATACAAGAAGCTAGTAGGGAACACCATAAAAAATTTCATCTATAAAGTCATATCGAGCTAAATGATTAACAACACCATTAAGAGTGGTAAACTATCAAAGGGTGAATCTGTGAGCATTGCTAAGAAACTTGCTACGAAGAAGAAAAAGAATAAAGCAAATGACATAATTTGTGATGGCTTACCTAAACCAGCTCCAAGCCTGTATCAAGTGCCTAGCCCATACTTCCCCAATATGTCTTATCCTAACCCAAACCTATACGTGTACCCTTCACTTTACAACCAATATATTTTGCTACATATAACCCTTCATTAGCCTTCCCTTAAAACGTAACCAAAAACACTTAGCATAGCAACAACAAAAATATTACCACCACCTATAAAACCCACAGATACCCTAAAAAAGGCTAAAATTCAACTCTATCCCCACGTCTTATGGAGAGCTTTACCTTAAGCTACTTGCAAGGCAATAGGTTACTCCATTATACATTGTGCCCAGGAAACCCCTACACCTAAAATGTTATGACACAAATGCCAACTGTGAATATTATGCAGGGGCATAGGAGTAATCCATCGACAATTGTATCGCTTTTAACTAAAAAAGTACAGAGACTAGTTGCCATAAGGATTTTTCAATTTGAGGCTAAACAAAGGCTAAATGCAGCTATAAATCTGCTTCTTAATCATGCCTAGCCCAAGGTAAACATGGTAGCCATAAGGGAAGGCCGTTGGGTAAAACAATAATTGAGGAAGTCAAAATATCAAAGGAGTTGATTTAGCACATTCTAGTTAAAGCTAAGCTGCTAACAAAAACAAAATCTTTTAGAAGTAAGTTTATGAACTTTTATCGAAACCATGACAACAAAAGGCATACTTTAAGTTTGCAAAATTATTCAAAATTTAGAGCCAGGATGCAATGAATGATAGACAAATAAGAAATCAAGTTTTATGATAAGAAAGATAAGATTGCCGATCTTTCCATAAATGCCATTGAATAGGAGAAAGTGCGCATTGTATATGGGACTAAAAAAGCCATGATCATTTACTATAACCAACCTAGTAGTCTAAAAACCTTTATAGAGGCTACACTTAAACTATTTATTAAGCTCTCGACTTCATATCTTACAAAAGCAACAAAGCGATCCTATGGAAGTATAAGAGTAAATTTTTGATAATCGTTAATCTAGCTAATAAACTGCTAACATCGAGATTATGGGAGTAGGCCACTTGACTCGTAATGGTTAGTGTTATGCCCTAGCTACTTAAGAAATAGAAACCCAAAAAAAAAAGATATGACCTAGTGTGTAAGGCCTTAGAAGTTGTAATGAAAGAAGTAGACTCGTAGGAGTGAAGGAGCTAGTAAATTAGGAAAAAGCTGTTGAATTTTTTAAATTTATGGAGCATAATAAGTATAACATCATAGATTAACTACACAACTACCCAGTTAAAATTTATGTGCTATCACTGCTCTTCGATTTCTGAGGTACACCAAAATGCCCTCTTGAAAGTTTTGAACCTCTAACATCCAGTGGACAAAATAGACCAATTAG
>JBBYHM010375366.1:0-17144 GCA_038381775.1 Adansonia rubrostipa
AAATATTGACAGTTTATGCATGTTAGTAATAAAATTTTAAATACGTCTTTGAATAATAATAATAATTATTATTATTATTACTATTATTATTATTATTTAAAGTAATGATGATAATTAAAGTCTGATAACAATATAACAAAGTAATAAATAAATTAAAAAATATTAAAGCTATAATAGACAATACCATATCAAAATTTAAAAAAAAAAATTATATGTTAAACTAGCAACTAGACCTGCCTATGAGCTAAATGACCTATCCATAAGCCAGTAAGCCCGCCCAACACAATAGGCTCGGCACAATCAAGCCCAGGTCTTAGATTTTAAGTTTCAAGTATGCTGGGCCTGAAACAGTATTTTTTAAATAAAATAATATATTTTATTTAAATTTAATTATAAAATCTGTAAATATTAATATAAAAATAACTTTTTAATATTATGAATAATGATTTGTACTTAAATGGGTCGGCCAGGATAAATTCGACCTTGAGCTTAGAATTTAAAAATTTTTTGTGCCATGGATAGACCCATAGAACCGAACTAAGATTTTTTTTTTTGGGCCAGACGGGACCAAATTCGTACCTAGCTTAGAATTTAAAATTACGTAAAAGTGATTACATTTAACATAAAATAAAAAAATGATGTAAACTATACTTAAACCCAAACCTGATCTGAACTCGAGCTCAAACCCAGATTGACCCGAACCCAAATGAGCCCGAACTCGAATAGACCCGAACCCGAATAAGTCTGAACCTGAAAAAAATTTAAATTCAAAATGATCCATCTCGAATCTACCTGAACCCGTTCAATTATCACCTCTAAGTATTTTGTCATTTGTTAGATTTTTTTTATTATGTACTAATTAAATTGATGGCAAGAAAGTTGGAAAGTTTCAGTGAATTCATACTGTTTTTTAAAGGGAAAGCGACATTTAATAGTTTTAACTGAAGCAATGACAACCAATAATGTCTATGTCATGCTAAAAAGCCATAAATTTCTTTTGTCGGCCATTCCATGATGGGAGCAAGGAAATAACCTGAAATATATTTTGATTTGGTGAACAGCTTTCATATTTTTGTACTAAAGGCTTTAAAATTTTTAACAATTAATTTATATACTCGATTAAGACTTCATAAATTTTTTTATAATCAGATAATAACCTAACTTCTTTTGGTAAAAGAAAAAAGCCTTGAATTATAGTTGAAGAGAAATTAGGGAGGTTTATGAAAAATATGACAGGGCCATGGGGAGATTTTTGTTTGCTATTGGCCATATTAGTATGGTCCACTTGTCAAAATGTAAGTGATTCTTTTTTTTATAGATTTGATGATTTATGTATATATATAGTAATATTATTTTTATATTATAATTATATTTAAAATAATATATTTATATAAATTTTAAAATATTTATATATTTGTTTTGTATTATTTTATATCATATTATATTTTTATTATATTTTATTATTTTTCATATAATACTTAAATTTAATTTTAATTTTATATCTTAGAATTTTAATTCGAAAATTTTGAGATGTTCAAATTTTAATGAGTAGAGTATTCCTTCCTTTTAATACATGCAAAAGTTATGTGATTTAATTAAATAATTAAAAATTACAGTCTCTTTTATTTAAATAAAAAAGAATCTCTAATGTTTTTCAATTAACGACGACAAAGTAAAATCTTATTTTATCTATGAAAATTTATTTTAAAACTAAATTACACCATCTATTACAAAGTTATCAAGGATTATAGCAGACTATCATTAATTGTACATCATTCATTAACTAAATTCTCAAATAATACATGTAGTTGTCACTAAAATTAAACTTATTAATGATACACCATCACCGTGTTTATATACTATTATATTGTTGAATATTCAAAAATATTCTTTGATAAATTACAGATTCATATTCAGCTCTCAGGGCGGAAAAGCTGAAGTTTAATAGTGCTCTATGTCATGCAATGAAACTTTTGACAGTGACTAACTAACCAACATATAATATCCTTGTTTGCAGCCGATGAGGATTGAGGATCGACAACAAAATGAAGTTTTTCGAAGCTGTAAATTGCACATTAGAAGCAACAGTGCACCCTCCCCAAATAGATATTTGTTAAATTTGACTAAATGATGGTTTTGTACATTTTAAAATAACACTGTGTTGTTCTCTTTCAATTCCGTTTGCAAAAAGTAAGAAATTAAAATATAATACTTATAAGAGTATTTTAAAATGTAAAAATAAAAAAAAAGGTTATCTAATAATTTTATAAAATTTATATAATATATTATTTTTAATGGCAATTTAAATATTATGAAGGTAGTTTTAATTTTCATTATAATTCATTCAACAAATATGTAAATTAATATATAAATATAATTTAAATAAGGTTTTTACTGGCATTTTAGGATATTTGAAAAAGTTTTTGCAAACATAACGGCATTTTAAAGCGTCAAGAAAAATCATGATGGGAAATACAAATACAATGCTGGCATGGGTGGTTAGGATCAGCGGAAACTTTTCACCAGCACTCGCTTAGTCGATGAATCGTCGATTTAAGATTTTTGACTGACACTTATAAATGTCGGTAAAAGTTAATTTTCTAATAGTGTCATAATCAATTTATATTAATATTAAAAATAACAATTTTATAATAATTTAATGCAAATTTTAAATAATATATACTTAATTAATTTTATTTATTAAATAAATAACGTGCATCCACATACAAATATGATAACAAATACTAGTTATATATAAACATATTCAAACTAAGACCGACATATTATTTAGATGGAAAGCGACCATTTAAGTGAATTCCTTTTCGCCCATACCATTGCCAAATTGCGACAAACACCGTGAAACAATCCCAGCTAAAAGTATCAATTCAAACAAGTTCAAATGTAAAGAAAGATTCTATGGTAATTAATCGCCAATCAGCTGCATTACTTTAATCTACTTGGCTTCCAATCTACCCAATTTATTTGATTTTCCTCGTAGTTATAGTCATTAAGCACTAATGGACATGTTTAACTCCACAACTAAAAGAAAAGTATCAAGTTCCATACAATCATATAGATTCTTACAATATTTTATGATTAATTTGAGGTTCTTGTTGTTCCAACTTTGCTGACGTCCATGACAAGGAACGAATCCAAGGCAGTTTCTGATTCCTATGCAATAAAAAAAAAGATATATTCACGAATCAAAGAGTTAGTTTGATCCGACAAATTTTATTTATATCAAATTAATTTTTAATATGTTTTTTTAAATTGAGATTAGTTTAGTTTGATTTGAATTATTGTTTAAATAATAAAAATATTTTTATTTAAATTTAATTATAAATATTAACATAAAAATATTTTTTAAATATTTTAATATTATTTTAAATAGTGAAATAGACTTTCAGTTAGACTCGAGCCTCAATAAGAAAATAAAAAATTTTTGAGCCATGGCACAAGCCAGATTACGAACATCGAAGCATCTTTAAATTTTATTTAAGATTAATTTATTCTAATATAAAATAAATGAATGAGTTTAGTATTACGAGTTAAATGACACTAATTTAGTTATTGAATTTACGAAATAACCTAACTATATTTATGATACCAAATAATACAATAGGAGAATGAATGGGATTTAATTTTTTAATTATAATTTTTCTGAAAAAAAAAGTTAATTTGTTAAAAAACTACTCACTTAAAAGAAAATTATTTTTATTTTTTATAAAAAATTATTTCATAATCATTTGCTTTGTGGATATCCCAAATTTTAATATTTTTTAAAAAGATTTCAAGAGTATTTTTTATATTAATTCAATGCATTCCGTATTTTAAAACTTAAAATTTTCTTTACAAGAATCGAACCTTTGTAAGAAAAAAGGCGACTGACTTAAACCCTTATAAAATTATGATTTTAAGAAAAATATTTTGAAATCAAAGGAAGATTACAAAATTTGGGTTGATTTTAATAAAGTTGGTGATCTCATTAGGCTGCTTGATCAATCTTTGTCACATGGTTTTTGCCAGGATGGCTATGTTGTGGGTAGTAGCAATGAAAAGTGGGTCCATGGGCTCATTAGCCCACGAAAAGTGAAGTGGAAAATCGACCCTCTCTACCTTCACCGTTAAGGGAACCTTTGGCCTTTGGGTTGGGCGCGGAGACAGGTCAACAAAAAGGTTAACTTGGGTGCTTAGGTCATGAAACTTGGGTAAGCTAAACGAGTTTTAACTTGAACATCTGTTCCTGCTAGCTTAGTAAACTGTTTATATTTTCCATTTATTTTCGGTACATTAAGTCGACTATAAGTTTAAAAAAAATTGAAGGAGAAAGTAAACTTAAAAATTTATATATTTATATTGTATATATGATATTTTTTTTATTATAATTATAATTATGGTGTTATTTATTTATATAAATTTTGATATATTAATAATTTATATATATTTATATATATTTATATACTTATATTATATTCATGATATTTTTATAAATTTTGTTATATGTAAACTTTAACGTATTTGTCTATTTGGTGTAAGATAATGATGCAATAATTATGGGATAATTATCAATTACAATTAATAGTCAGTTATGCTTTTAAGATAACTTGCATGACATTTAGTTTATTCGATAATAAATTGGTATTTATCCTTTAATGATAAATAATTTTAACATTCATTTGAATACTTGGTAGGCTTACCAAATTGAGGATAGAGATAGTTAAAGTTGGTCATTTCCCTGTCTATTATGTTACTTACGTACATTTAGCTTTCTACAGAGAAAGTCTTGAGTAAATAAATAAGGATTAAGGGAGAAAAACCAATTTACTTATAAGATAAAGTTTCAACCATGGCTTCTTCATCTTCCTCACAATTAGGATGAAATTAGGTGTTCAAGATCTTAAAGAAAGTAACTTTAAAATGCTCGATAATTTTATGATCATGTTTTACATTGTGCCTTTTTCATATATTTAGTGTCGTGTCTTATTTAAAATTTTTTTTTTGATGTTGCGTTCGAGTTATATAATTTTATTGGATTCAAAATTGTCAGATCTAATTGATACTATTCAAATAGATTTTAGGTAATGTGAAGTATAATTATTGACAGTTATGATTTGTTTAGACTAAATTTGGTAATTTTAAATATTTATAACTTCCTTAAAAGTATTCTTCAACTGAGAGATTTTCATAGTTTATTGTAGTGATTTAATTTAAACTCTAAATTCATGTTACTTTTCGTATCATAATTATATTTAGATTATTATTAACTATTAGTGTAAGCCTTGCAAGCTAATTGTTATGGCTTGTAAGGTATTATCATTTAGTGATTTCAAGTGATCAAATAATATATTAATTTAATGTTACAAAAGTATTTCTTTATCCATAAGATTTAATTATATAATTGTTACAAATATCTTGTCCAGATAAAGCCCATGAAACACATTGGCCTTGCAGGGAAATTGCAAAGAATTACAATTATGATATCCCTATGCATCAAAGTCGTGTTTCTAAAATGTTCGTAGTCATTGTATTGTTAAAACATGGTATTGACAATACACAAAGACTAGTATATGTAAGCCTCTATATATAGGATACATGCAATTGATCTTATAAATTGAAGTATAGAAATATTTGGGAACATCGTATGGGTTTTTTTATAAGTTCACTGAATATGACTTGCTAAGAGTTTCATTTGATATTTCACTTAAGTATCCATGAAAATACTCTCATGTGTTGGTAGTGTAAGTGATCTTTAGACTTGTGACATTAGGTCATCTCATATAAGAAGTGTCATTCTTTGATTCCATCATGAATGGGTCAACAATAGATGGATGCTCATGGTAGGCTAGTTTTGAGTATGTCATGAATCATATGGTAGGCAATAAGTGGTCCAGAGAGGATTCACCACCCCAAGTGATATAAGGAGACATATCTCATATGTACCTGGCCTGTGTTAACTCAAAGTCCTTAGCCAAGGCAATATTGATAGGGAGTTAATATATAATGGTTACATACTAATATGGAATGAGCTAAGAATAGACACTGAGCCATGCTTTTCCTAATTTTAGGACATATGATGAAATGATATTTATTACACTGAGATATGGAACACTAAAAGGCTTGTCAAAACCATCTTGACACTTCCTGCATATTGGGTGGGCATGATGCATTACTAGATGACAATCTTGGTCCATAGATATAAACTGTTCTTAATTAGGCTATTTTATATTTATTGCCAATATGATGGGGGCTTAATGGGTCACACACATAAGGATGATTACTAGAAATTAAATTGAGATTAGACTAATATGTCTAATACAAGTAATGGTTACTTAGGCCCAATTTGAATAAGTTCACATGGGCCAAGTGCAAAATTATAATTTCTTAATAATTAAAATTTTAAACCCTAGATATGTTGCCTTATGATTGCCATCCCATATAGTTGATATTACACTTGAAAAATCGGCCAAGAGAGCTCAGAAAACCTGGTTGGCATTTTCTCCCAAAAATTCTAAAGAGATTGTACAATTTTTGGTTTCTAAGAAGAAAAATTGTTTTCCTCTTGTGTCTTTGATTGTTGCATCAAGGTCTTCTAAGCACAAGGGAAGATTATTGAAATCTAAGCTACTAGTGTGGCTCCCAGTAGTAAAGTCTCTTCTTTATTGAAAGATTTTTGGTTACACTTTTGTGGATAACCATTAGAGGTTGGACACTTAGATAGCTTTGATTTGTGACAATTGAGCTTGGCTTTTATGTGTTATTGGGTCATGGAATTGCTCAAAGATTTGTTAAGATTGAGGTATGTTCGAATCATGAATAGATCTTTAGGTTTCTTAATCATAAAGATTAGTCAGGATCATGGCAGATGGTCCTATTTAGGGAATCTCAGATTAGTTTTTTTGTTATGTTTTTATTGCCATGTTTATGAGTTATTTATAAAATTTTTGTAATCTGATTACTTGGTGCCCCAAGACTTCTTACACTAACAATAATAAAGTAGAAGCAAAGCAAGGATTCAACACTAATACTTAATTAAAAGCAATCCTCTAAAATCATATAAGAACATATGAATTTTATCCTAAATCAGTTGAGGGAGTAATTGCTTGCCAAATGACAAGCAATTTCAAGATTTCTTTTTTTTTTTTGCAAGTTTTTTTAATATTTATCACTTGTTGTATTTAATTTTTTTTTCATATTATAATTATATTTAAAGTATTACATATATAACAATTTGGACATGTTATATATAGATTTTAACACATTCATATATTTGTATTGTATTAGTGTTATTTTTTTGTGCTGTATTCTGTTTTAGTTATTTTTATTTTTTTATGTTGTGTCATGTTTGAAATTAACAAGTCTAATTGGCACTATTCAAATGACTCTAAATTATGTGTCATGTTATTTTTTTTGTCATATTCTTGTTATTTTTTGTCGTGTGTAGATTTTGACACAGTCACCCCTTTGTGTTGTGTTCATATTATCTTTTGTGTCATGTTATATTTTAATTATTTTTTTGATATTATGTTCGTGTCATGTAATCATATTGCATCTGAAAAATTTTGGATCTAATTGATATTATTCAAATTTTGTGTGATGTGTTGTATAATTATTGGAATTAGTGTTTGTCTAGATTAAATTTAATAATTTTAGATATCTACACCTTACTTTGAAAGTTATCTTATGTAGGATATTTTTTATAGTTATAATAATTCAATTTGAACTCTAAAATTTATTTTATTTTATGTCTTATCGTATTCAATTATCATCAAAGAATAACAAAATCGAAGCAAGACAATAACTTTACACAAATTTTAATTAAAACAATGCCCTTAACTTGAGGAACTTGCTTTAATATTGACTTGACATGTGGTAAGACAATATATATATTTTGATTAAGAAAGAAAGAAAAAAATAGAAAGAAAGATGATAGAGGAAAAAAAGATTTGTGTATTTATGTTTTTTTCGTCATAATCATATTTAAAGTATTATATATTTATATAAATTTTGACATGTTAATATTCGTTTTATGTAGATTTTGAAACATTAGCTTATTCATGTCATATTCACATGTTTTAATTATTTTTTCCATATTGTATTTAGGTCATATTCATGTCATTGCCATAATGTGCTAAACTTGAATCTGACACACCATACTTAGAATTGATAAAATTTTTGTTCTCTTTTCTCGTATTGGAATGGGACTTAGTTGTTGGATAGAATCACTGATTTGACTTAACCCTACATGGTCATTGCGAAACTACCAAAAGGTTTGGAGTTGCCATCAATTCATTTGGCTAGGTGAGATAGGTCAACTACCAGAGTTTATCTTTTGACGATTATGAAACCCTCATAAAGAAAGTCCTAAGTCTACGTATTAACTAGAGATTCATATTAAAAGGGTTTGGGAGTCGGTTACATGCAAAGTGAGACATGCCCTTTCTACAATGCTTGTAAAACAATACCTATTAATTATGTATTATCCTAAATCTCGATTAAAATTAGTTTTAGTTTTTTTATACTTAATTATGATTCCCATATTTGAAATTATTTGAAATAGATATTATTTTTTTTGATTTCAAGTAGATCTAGTTTCCATTAATTTTGAAAATTAAAATATTTTCTATACCCCTCCAAAAAACCTAGAGGATTAAGAAAGTTCTATTTCTTGAGAAAAAAATTCTAATTTTACTTATTTAAAGAGGGTATTCCTTTGTTTAAATGAACCGATGAGGTGACTTCCATATATTGGAAACACAGCTATGTACTATTTTAACGTGAGAATATTACCTTGAATTTTATGAAAACATGTATTATATTTAATAAAATCATATGAGGTTTTTAAACATAATAGCACCTAAAAGACTTTACAGGATATGCATCGACATGAAGATTTTGGCATGACCTTAATGGATGTCTATTGACACTAAGGTTCCCACATGATCCTAGAATCAACTTTATGGTACTATTACTAAAATAAACCTATGGGATATCGTTCGATATAACAGTTCCTACATAACCCTAATAGACATATATCGACACGAAGGTTCCCACATGATCCTAAAGACTTGGTTTTAGGGTAGTTATACCTAGATACCCTTAATGGACATGTTTTAAGGTAGTATTACCTAAATACCCTTAATAGACATTTTTCGACATGAAGGTTCCAACATGATCCTAAAGACTCAGTTTTAAAGTAGTATTACCTAAATGCTCTTAATGGACATGTTTTAACGCGAAGGTTTCCAAATGACACTGAAGTGATGGAGATCTTTAAAATAACCTAGATTATGCAAACTATTCTAAATGGTCTTAGAATGCATGGAAAATGTTGGTCCCTAGATTGTGAAAGTAACTTACATGGCCTTATATTGCAAGGAATTGCTAAATGGCCCCCAATGTGCATGAAATAGCCTAAAGGATCCTAAAATACATGGAAACATTAGAGTACTGCTAAAATGCATAAAATTATATAATAGTTCCTATATAATGGAAAATGACTAAAATGGTCCTAAAATACATAAAATTGTATAAAAGTCCTTAAAACATATCAAATGACTAAAATGCATGAAATGACATGAAGGTCCCTAAGTCCTATAAATGACTAAAATTGTACCAGAATGCATGAAATTACACAATAGTACCCAAAGATGCATGAAATTTATATTAATATCTGAAAATGCATGGAATTGCATAAAAATCCTTAAAATGCATGGAATGACAAAAAAGTTCCTTGATTACAGAAAATGACTTCAATATCTTTAAAATGCTTAAAATGATATAATAATTTCTAAATCATAATCTTTAATATACATAACATCATAGAAAAAAATTGCAAAATGGCATCACACATGATTTTTATGCACAAATATCTCATTAACATGAACATACATTGATTCAATCATTATGCATGGTGATGTTGTCAAAATCACAATATTTTCATGGAAATGCGTGGATATGTAAATGATGATTATAATGCATGAAAATGTCATAAAAAGCATGAATCATACATATGGAAAGTCAATTAAAGTTGAAACATGAAAAAAAACATGATGAAAACCAAATAAAAACTAAAGAAACTTAGCGTAAAACATTTTGAAAATATTCTTAATGGAAAAATGATATTTATGAAACTTTAAAACAAAATCATCAAATAAAACAAAAATATATCATTTGGTGATCATTGCTCAAGATTTGGCCATAAACTTGGTTCTTACATCCTTAATTGAAATCATCACCTAAGTATGGCTTAGGCCTCAAGCTAGCATAAGATGAAGAGAAAAAACAAATTAGAAAACTAGTAGAGAAACCACCTTGGATTGGTTTGAAGAAACTTTCTCTTTTCCTTTTGTTTTTTTTCTTTTTTTTTTGGTTTCTTTAGCTAGGAACCAATGCTTTCCTCTGTTTTAGACCCCCATAAGTTTTAAATCTCTCTTGGCTGATTGCTTGCCAATCCCATGCATTTCCATTCACTCTTTAACAACTCACCCAAGGTTGCTTACAAGCAATCCCTTTATGCTACTAAGTGATCTGATCGAGAGTTGAAAATCCTCCTAAATGGGGCATGGTTTTAGTTGAGTTTGATGGATAAACTCTATTGCATCTCTTTAAAAAGAAACCTATATAAAAAAGGCATATTTTGATTCCAAGCAAGAAAGAGCTTTTAATTCTAACCTAAAATAACACATGATTGAATTTTAATAGAATTAGACTTAAAATTATCAGGAAACAATCTAACTAGATGATGTTTGGTTCCTAAGTATGATTAGAGCCTTAAACTCATCTATTTCAAGTTCATTTTAGCTTTAATGGCTTAGGCTATGTTAATAGTTCTCATGCTCATGTTTTAATATAAAAACATTAATAAAACACCCTTTGTATGATTATTAAGTAATCCAGGGCCATTAGGAAGGTGAAATGTTAGAAAACTTAGGGTAAAGATCTTACTCGTGGTGAAAAGTGTCATGCAGTATCGATACTTTAGGTGTTTGTATCGACACAACAATTTCTAGGACCATAAAAAACTATAAAACCTAACATTATATTGATAAGGGCACATTATATCGATAAAATGGGCATTATTTCGATACAATATGGCCTTGTATCGAGATAAATTCATGCTCTAGGCATGGAATGATCAAAACCTAAAGACGTATCGATGCATTAATGAGATGTATTGATACATCTTTATAAATTTCATAAAAATGACATTTTTTACCCTTAAAAGGTTAGGGGCACAATGATCCTACATCAATTAGTTAAGGATATGGACTGTGGCTTACAAAGTAACAGCCACCCTTCCCTTATTGAGGTGTCTTTTCTCGAAAGTCAAAATCATGAGGATAGTCTGTGCACTATTCCAAAGTGTACAATACCTCATAGCGGGCGTAGTATGATAATCTTTGCATCAACATTAGCATCGTCCATGGAACACCATAATCCCATACCAAAAGTCCAATAACTAGTAACGCATAATTTAGACATAGAATCTAGAACCATGGTATCTCAAACAAGTGAGTCTGTTTTGCCACCAACACTGTCACTAGCCACCATAGTGTCCTAACCAGCCATCAGGGATTTTATGACACCTAGCTCAATTATGACATCGATACTCATCTCAATAATCATGATAATAAAGCCTATCCCACCAACACTCCCATACACCCTACCTTATTTCCAGATGCCATTCTCACTAATCGCCTGGGCCCAGCCATCAAATTATTTCCAAGGTCTCCCAATGTCCCTTTCGCTGTCACCATAACATAAGTATATTGTGCCTGATCTAAATGCCACTATCAAGAAGGCTCGTTAATCCTTAACTTTACAATCGCTGACACCAATGGAAGAATGTCCTTACTACCAACCCATTGGTAGCCATCTGATGCAAGTAGTCAATCTGACGAAGTCACTGCCATTAGGCACGACATTCCCTCAATATCCTATGTGTCACAACATGGCTGGAGTATGAATCCTGATCAGCCTATTCAAAAAATATTTTGAGTTATGGAACTCAAAATGTTGATTTCAAGGTCTATAAGGTCTAGAGATTCATTGGTTAGTTTCAGGAATTGGTTACGTGTGAGAAGGATTAATGCTCCCCCGATGCCCTAAATTAATACCTACTAACTATATTTCACTTTGGTTTCAGCTTAATCAATTCCATTTGGTCATTATTTAGATATAATCTCATTTAATGCATGAGTTTTTGTGAAAATCATAAATTCAGGTTTTGATAGAAAATTTTATGTCACCTATGCACTGCAGAAGTATGAGGAGTACAAGGATTTTTTGATAAAATTAATTTTCACATTAAATTTTTAAAAATTTGAATATTTCATGTTAAGCACTGAAGAGATACATACATGAAACATTGCTTTGTGAATTTTTTTGAAAACAATTTTTAAATTTGAATGCACGATGGTCAATATAAAAAAAATGTGTTAGTAGAACAAAAGGGAATATAATAATTTTATAGACAAACAATCATGCTCATAAGAATGTAAAAAGAGGGCTGATCAGAATGTATCTCATAATTGCCTTTGATTATTGAAGAATAACTGGAATGACATTTTGGAGACATATTTGGATTCAAGGGTAATTTGAGGGACAAAAAAAGATTGTAATCAAAACAATCTGGGATATCTAGAAGAGAGAAAATTTTTGGATTCTTAAGGTAAAAATGGGATTGGAGTATTCCCTAAGAATAAAAGTTTTTAATCATTTTAGAAAATAATTAGGAATCTCTAATAAATCTGAAAGAGAAAATTAAGTTTTTTAGTGAAAATAGGGTTAGAGTATCCCTAAAAATAAAAATCAATGATTTAAAATAATCAAGAATCTTAAATAAATTCGATAGAGAAGATTTTTGTTGTTTAGTGGAGGATGAGGTTATAGTATCCTCTCAGAGAGATAAGGCTAGAGTGTCCCAAGAATGAAAATTTTTTGATGATTTAGAAGAAAAAGGATATTTATTTTATTTTATTTATTTTTTTGAAAAAAGGTATCTTAAAGATGGGAAATCAAGGATTTGAATAAAATCTATTTTTGTCTTAAGCCTTGATCCGAGACTAAAGGGCTTGTGTTTTGGGGGAGCCAATCGGATGCATTTCAAGAAGTTAGAACGTCTCGATGATGGTGATTTGGGAGAAGGGTTAATTTTAGTTTTAAAAAATATAGGATAGCATCACGCTATCTCTCTTTCGAATTTATTCCATGTCCACTTGAAGGCTTCAGGGGGTAAGTGAGGTACCGTTGGAAAGGTAACATGATGAAAATTAATATTAAAAATATTTTAAAATCCTAGAAATCCACTTCTAGGCAGGATTAATTTTTGGATTTAGGCTTGTTTTGACATTGGAAACATGTACAAGGGAAATGGTGTGATGGAAGTTAAAAAATTATTCTGGACTAATCCAAAATCATTAAATCATAAATAATTTTTAGAAAAGGAATTTCACAAACTTTATGGGAAAAATATTTAGACAATATAGAAAATTCATTTGATGGGCCAAAATGGCCCAAACAAAATGTAATGCACTGGCTCTAGAGCTTCCAAATAGCAAAGGTTCGAAAAATCATAATTTCCCCATCCAAGATGATCCTAGAGCAAACCTGACACCTTGGGAAAGAATTTTTGATGCCCTTTAAGGGAAAAATATAAAAAAATTCTAAAAAAATCATTTATTGTTTGAAAATAATTTTTCAAACTTAGATGACAGTGCTGTCAAAGCACAAACAGGGGACTATTCTATTTTTCATGTTTCTTGTCAAATTCGAGTTATGAATGTCCAAACATCTACAACACAAGGAAAAGAATGACACGGGCATCACGAGTTCATTCCAAAATCTCAAAGTACTTTGAGATGATGAAACAACCCATTAAGCATGCCACTTTAAAGGTGTTAAAGTCAAAATCAAGGCTTAATATATATTTTTCTATAAATTAAAAGAGTCATTTTTGTTTGAAAAATATCATCTATGAATCCAGATCTAAAATGTTTAATGTGTCCCCAAGATTGGAAGACCAATTTTACGAAAGTAGTAAATCTGTGCTATTCTTCATCTATTGAGGTAGCATGAACTTAACTTCGAGATTTTTTTTTAAATTAGATTTTTAGCAAACAAGCAAGTATCTTGACAGAGATGTCATCAACATAAAGATGAATAGGGATAACACATGCAAACACACAAAGATGACATTTTGACATGGAACATACGATAAAAAATGCAAGGAGGTGACAAATAAGAAGCATGGAAATGACAACTCTATGAATGACATAAAAGACCATGCTATGGAAGATGACATGAACATATTAAAGCAATGAAAAGCATGCTAGAATTTTTAAGACGACATTTTTTATGCCACGAGACTTTTTAAAATGCAAGAAAATACATGAAAATACTCAATGTATGTTAGGAAGAACATGCAAGCATGTATTAAGCATGTGAAAATAGGTGAAACATGACAGAAAATGCTTAAATAAAATACTAGTTTGATGATAGAATGAAAAAGAAGATGTTTGGCATACCAGGCAACATTAAGGCACCAAAAGAACATCAAAATCCTAAGATGACCACAACCAAGGCAATGATAATGCATGGGAGTCCTAGGATGGTCATGGCAGCTTAAATAGCTTACTAGAATGATGCAAGTGCTGGAAATGAGAAAAAATGAGCTAGGTGAGAAAATATACCAAAAGTTTCAAGCTGAGCCCCTTTTTTTTAGCAACAATTTGGGGTTCACCTTCTTTTTTTTTTTTTTATGTTAATGTGCATGGAAATGATGAAAAAAAAGCCTTTTGGTAGGTTTTTGACGGAAGAAAGTTTTAAGAGGAAGGATGAATGGAATAGAGGGTCTTAGAAATGTTTTTGGTGGTGATTTTAAGGAGCTATGGGAATGTAAAAAGATTAAAGGTAAAAGGTAATGGAACTGTGATTTCTGGAGTCTTTTTTTTTTAGAGTTGCTAAAGTTTTTTTTTTAGATTTTTGGAAAATAATTGATGGATGGCTAAGTTAGATTTGGCCCCCTTTTAAATTTAAGGTCCAACAAATGCTTTTTGGAGATGAAGTAAAGGCATTTTTGATCTTTCATTCATGTACTAGGGGACAACTCCAGGTATTATGCTTAGTTGCTCTTATTTCCATTGGTTTTGTCATGCAAAGTAGTGTACAAAAAGGCTATACAGCCTACAATTGGAAAAAAGCCAACTTGCCTTATGACAAACCATATATTTCATGAAAATGTACTTTATCATTGGCTACTTCAAAAATTTGTTTAAGTCCAATCACGAGCCCCTAGTTGAGGCCTGGTATAAATAATTGATGATTTTTGGTGTAAGAAGCTTGTTTGAATCAGAGTTTCAAAGGTTGAAAGATGGCTTAAACCAAGGCAAAAATGCCTTGGTGTATCAATACAAAACGTTTTGTATCGATATACAAGGCAATTTTTACCCATGAGTATTAATACAATAAAGTGTGTATCGATAACAAGAGCAAAAACTTGTTTCTGATCTTGAGACTTAAGGGTATGTATGATACTTCAAGGTTTTGTATTGATACTTCTACTTATGTATCGATACAGTTTGCCAAAAATCACAACTTTAGCTACTACCAAGGCCTATATCGATACAAATACACTAAGTATCGGGACCACACTTTAGTTACCTATACCGAACCCTTTTTTATTGATACTATATGTGAAAATTTGAATTTCTAGTGATGTGAAAGCTTTATATCAATATTTATGCACCATTGTGACTCTCATTTACCTTAAGCTATTTGAATACCTCACTTTGGTCACAAACAATAGAAAACTGACATTTGCTAATCTAAATAACTTCAGTGACACCCTAAATAATGACCTTTGATGCCTTATTTTTACATTTTTATTTAATATGACCCATAGGTATTTTTGAACTTCCCAGAAAAATTTTTGCCTAGTGTTGTGTTGCCTACTAGTGCCTAGCGACATGACACCTAACAATGATCTAAATTTTTCATTTTTTTATTTTTATTCTATTATCTTTTGATTACATCTCAGGACACCAAAAAATGGCCAAGACGCAATAAGGTGTCTACAGCTGCCCTTTGTTGGTTATTACTAAACATAAAAAATAATGCAAAGATAAACATACACCATTTTTTTAGGTAGGATGATGGTTGATATAGGCTGAGTATATCAGCAATGGTCCCAACTAATAAGAGAATTTCAATGAGGTTTATAGGGTTTAGCCTCCCTACTAGGTTTGTGCTTTCCTAAGTTTAACCTCTTAGATAGGCGCCAACTAGTGTGGGTTTTAACTCGATAGGCATCTAGCTTTTTGTGGACTAAGTAGGTAAGCATCCTACTCTTTAAAGACAGGCTCGATAGGCTTCCAACTCATTGTGGAGTGAGACATTTAAGTGTCTTTCTCTTTAAAAACTAAGGTAGGTAAGTATCCTGCTCTTTAAAACTGAGGTAGGTAAGCATCCTGCTTTTTGAGTATTGAGGTAGGTATAAACACCTTATTTTGTCTGGGCTAATTTTTAAAATCTCAATTTTAACTTGTTTCTTTGCATCAGAAAAGATCAAAAGCCATATCAGATTATGAATTTGGGCTTTTGAATTAATCAAAACATTTTTTGAAGTTTAAATTAGATCAAAAGGGTCAATGTCACATGATCACCCTACTCTTCCGTAGTTTGTTAACCAAGATCACCATCAACCACCCTATTTGCTGGAAAATCATTTAAGCATTTAAACCAGCCACCCTATGTCCATCACATTGGCAGTAAGTTGCTCCCTACAGCTACTCTATAGCTACTAAGCTGACATCACTTTGTCCCCCTTGAGAAATGACCAAAAAGACCTCTAATTTGGCTTTAAAATGCTAGTATAAATAGACCACTTATATCTCAGCTAAAAAAGGTTAGATTCTAGCTCATTTGTAGCTTCTAGAACATATTTCTACACCAATAAAACCAGAATCCCATGGCTCTTCACTTACCACCCAAAAATAGCCCTAAAACACTCATTCCCAACCAGTACAACATCCTAAGAATTATCCTCATCCGTACCAGAACCAAAACCTTATTGTTTCTCTCTTTTTCTTGCTTATTAACAACAAGGAAAAGAGGGAAATTCAAGCCATCTTTGCTGCTCCAACTAT